>CALSCE010010897.1:821583-836260 GCA_943593645.1 Bovichtus variegatus | reverse complement strand
ACACACACACACACACACACACACACACACACACACACACACACACGTCAATGGAAGTTAAGTTTCAGAGGTAGTTGAAAAAAAATTAAAACAACTAGAATTACAGCCTTGTTGTATGCCTGTCCAAAATGTCATCACTTTGTCATTTGTGTGAATTTTGTCATAATTAGCAGATGAATTCTTGAGTTATAGCCATTGTATTGTATAGCCATGTATTAATTTGAGCAAATTCCCTCCAGGCGTTACTGAGATATCACGTTCAAGAGAATATGATGAGCGGAAGGACAACCCGAAAAGAAACGGCTGTCGCCAGTGCGGAGGCATAAAGTCCTCAACCACAACAAAAACAAATGTTTTCCATCTGTGAATGTCAATTTGGTCAATCAAAGAGCAGAAGAATGTATCATTCACACAAGTTTCCTTGCGCGAGACGTTCTCCTTCACAAGCTTAGTTTTACCTGCAGTCGAAGCTCTTCAAGCTCCCTGGTTTTGTCCAGCAGTTCTCCTCGGAGCTCCGCCAACAGCAGCTGCAGTTTCTCCTGCTGAGCCTGTCTATCACTCAACAGGCGCTTTAGTTCACCCTGCGCCCGGGTGAACTCATCCTGCAAGCTGCAAGAAAGATTACAGGTCAGAGACTGAGCACAGTGCAATGTCAACAGATACTTGAACCACATGGGAAACCGAAGCATGATGCATGGTGAAAAACATAATTAAGTGCATTCTACAATTTAACTCCCTTAATGACTACAGACTTTGCTCTATACATTTACAGCCAGTGTGAGTGCCGTTCATGATATGTGGTGATGGAGGGATGGTTCTTTTCAATGTTTTCTGTACTCCTGCAACCACACAATGTTCATAAATCAATGATATGAGTTTGATTCAGTGTGTTCCCCTCATAATTCATACTCAATATAAAGCAAAAGACAAGGACTGCCAAAGGGACTAAACAAGGTTATATTAAATCAGTTTTACCTGGTATGTTCAGCTTTTAGTGTCTGGTAGTTGGTCCTATGGTTTTCGCACTTCATCCTCTCATCGATTAGCATCTTCTGCAGCTCCATCTCTGCTCCCCCCAACCCGGCAGACAACCCCAGCATGGCTGCAGACTTCCCCATCCCAGGCTCCATGTTGGGCATGAGAGGTGCCGACTGGCTGAGGGCAGAGGAGGTCATCTCACCTTTGCAGGAAAGAGCTAGAGACAGGAGAAGATAAAGAAAAGCTGGGTGAACCATGAAATAGAATTGCTTCGTCTTTATCCCCCACCAAAACGGAATAGTGGTTGTCAGCAAGTCCTCCGTTCTTTATCAGTGACAAAAACTGCCTGCAAGTGTGGTGAGGTGCTCTTAGAGGGCAAACATTAAGCCTGCCTTTGTTATCAGTTAGTTACCATGGTGGCATTGAGAAGAGTCCCCCGGCTACTTGTTAACATCACAACTTCTTTGCAGTCATGGCAGTGAATCTCAAGTGATTAGCTCCCTGGCTGCTGGGTCTGCTGTGGAGACGCAGTCTGTGATTGCCACCTATAAAAACCACTTTAGCCACTTAACATCAAGCATCCTGCCCATCTCTGAGGCAACGTTCAGACCAATGTCTCTCGGTCAGGATACATTAACACACGAAAGCTAACTTTAAAATGCTAATATCACAGCTCACATTGTATTTTCATATATAAACTTAGAAATATAGTTAGTTAACCTAAGTCTCACAAAACAAAACTGACGTCATTTAACATAATATGCAGTGGGTGAGGTTTGGTCAAATAGTTACAACCTAGTAGCGTTAACGTCACACACAAACTACACTGGAAACACACACAGTCAACAGTTGTGATGTCCTTATATTGACTGCGGGCTAATCCTAATTTAAGAGTTAAATCTGCTAATTGACGACTCAAATTTGTCAATGTCCCGCGACATTATTCTAACTAGCCGGCAGCCAGATAACGTTAGCTACTTTAGTGCGTCCGTTATCGGACACTCCCTACTTCTGACGTTTCCCATGCGAAGTCAAGGCAATTTACTTTATACAATCAGCTATTATCACGATACAGACATCATTTCTCAATGACCATGCAAACGACTAATAGCTACAATTCACACAAGCTAAACTGCTACCTGTAAAATAACATAAACAGGAACCAGACTGTAGGACGACCGGAACTAGGAACTTTAGCTTGAAAACATGGCTTGCGCTACGTACAACTCTGCACATATTTGGGTTTCAAACAACCAATTACGACCCCATAAAGTATTGTTGAAAAACACTATGTTTTACTTTACAAACTCGAGCGCTTGGCTGCAGAAAGTCACTTACCTCTTATTGAACTTGGAACTTTATTTCCGGCTTTCTTTCTATTTGCTTTGCGAGCCAGCGTTAGCTAGCTAATATGTAAACTACAAACTGTGGAATCATGGGAATCTTTTCCTGAAGTGCATTTCTCTCGTTGAAAAACACAACTTTCACAAAACCCTATGAAAGGGCTATTTCTCAATCAATAATTTCATACTGGCTCTCATATCTATCTATCTATCTATCTATATTGCCATTACCAGTTTATAACTAGCCTCGCCTTCTATAGTAATTACGTAACTGATATATCGCCTATGTAAGCCATAACCTCCAAATCTCTACATATTTACTGAACATGTTTATTTGAACTATATTTAAGTAACCAGTGGTTTCTTATATTAAGTAGTAAAGCGTTTATCATATATCTGTATATTTTACCTTGTTTCTATTGCAGATAGGTGAAAAAAAGCTTAACGGTTATACCCACCAAAAACACATGGACATCAGATGAGCAGATGCAAACTGCAAGGCTCCAGAGACCAACCTGCAACTACGTCAGTAAGAACAAACTGTTGTTGAACTCCATCTTGCTAGGTATCATTCCACAGATGTACACACACCAGTTTCCTGAGTGGCCAGCCAACAATGTTGAGATATATCTCCTCCTACAACTATTAATATCGCTAAGTCACTGTGTCTTCAGCCCCCCTCCTTCCCATCCTGCACACTGATTGTACACATTCAGCTTGTCACTCCTAATTACATACTGAAAATACTCAGATGATACAGCCATTCTTGCCCATCTCTATGTGAAATACTCTGCTAGGTCCCTCGCTTAGCATTACCTTTTTTCCCAAGAAGGGAGAACAAATTCAGCTGCATAACGCACACTGCTTTTAAAAGTCATAATCTGTTGCTAGTACATGAGTAACAATAAAAAAGCGATACAAGTTTACCCTCATGTCCATTCATCTTGAAGGGAAATAATGGGTCTGCAGCTTGATCAAAGAATGTTAAAGCTAAACAATACTCCACGAACATGTCCCAACTAAATCTCCTTTAGCCAGAACGTTCAATCTAGTTATTTGAACCAGAAAACATATAGTGTCAATCAAACAAATAAAGAGAAATGCTCATCTATGAAAAGGGAGGACAAAGGGTGGAATCCTTTTTTTTTGCAAGAACATGAAGTGATGCAGCACTGGTCTCAATGGTTTGAGGTCCAGATAACAATCCCTCCACATGTTCCTGCACCATGCCAGTTAGAAAGGCCTGTAATAATCCAGAGTCCAGACATGATGGAGGAGGATAGGGAAGATAATAATAATAATAATAATAATAATAATAATAATAATACTGTGTGCCCACTAAATAGTAAGCTGGTCAAACCAGAGATAATAATAATAATATAGTGTAAACAGACAAACCTGTTTTATGAAATATCTGTGGCATTTTTGATACTTTTTATTAAAATCAGGAAACATTAGCAGTGCTCTGCTCTTTGGTTGCAGTCAGCATAATTTTTTTATGATTTAGGACAGATTTCCTTCTTTTTTTCTTAAACTTGTAACTACTAAACAACATGAACAATCTGGTGATAATGATAATAAAAGAAATGTAACTAAATCATAAACCTCAGATGTGATGCAGAAATGTAATAGATAGTGAAAATGTTTGTAATAACAAATATGGCTGTGTACAGTGACAAAATGCATAAACAAAGATCTTAAACCAAACCTGAAACATAGTAGAGGATCTGATTATAAAATAACAATAACATTCCACTAATGAGAGAACTGGTATTTCATAACTTCGCTGTGTCAATGGGATCATGAAAGTAGTCCACGCTTTTCTTTCTGATGTACACTGGCCCTGAAAACATCTGCGTTTCCTTCAAAACCACGACATACTGTACAACGCATCAGTGGCTGATGCCGTAACAGTTTTAAATCTTAAGTCATACTTGTATTTTGGTCTGCATCATATTACTTATTATTACTTACCAAAATAATTGTTTAGCTACAATACCCAAGTCGTCAAACTTCCTATGAAAATCTATTTACAGGGGGAAAATTAAATACATAAAAAAATAAATTAACAAAACTATCTAGGAAATATACAACATCTGAGTGGCATACAATCGGCAATTTCCTGAGTGCGTTGCTACTGTCTTTTTCAAAACGCGTCGCCATTGGTCCAAGCATTCTTAGCTCGAGCTGCAAGAAAAAAAAAGAAAGGAAAAGCAAGAGACCATTGAATACAAATGTCCAATTTAGAAAGTGAAAGTGAACAGAAATCATGAGAGGCCACTCTGGTTACCTGTCAGCAGCATCCTGGTCAGCCATAGCATTGCCGTCGGCTTTTGATGCGGGCACTCGCAATTTAATGGGGTCTAAAAAGGCAGAGACAAGGAGGTTGAATCAAGTTTGCGTCAGACCAAAAAATATAATTCAGTGTGAAAAATGAGGAGAAAGGAAAAACCCTCCAGTGCCCGCACCTTGAATCCAGCGGATCTGCGTCGCTGGGCCATAGCCTTGCTCATTCTTAGCAGCTATGCGGAAGACGACAGCTGGCCGGTTGGAGGCAGAGCAGTCGATCTGGGCGTTATCCAGGTGGGTGGAACTGACCGAGCAGGACGTCTTGGTGCCACGGTAAATCCTGATAAAGGCCATCTGACCCGGACGCTCAGAGCTGGTGGAGCGGCTCTTCCTTACCGCCATGTACATGGAATACTCTAGGATCCGGCCCGATGGAGAGGGGGGAGCGTCCCACGTGATGTGGACTGAATCGCTGGCCTGTGCAGAAAAAGAAGTATGAGGGAGCAAGCTCTCTCTTCATTTCGTCAAACTTTTCAGTCTGTATATCCTAGATATGTCACCTTGGTAATTTTTACAGCAGAGGGCGCTCCAGGGAAACCAGGCAGGCAGGTCTTGAACTCGCTGACTGGGCTGAAGTCTCCCTGGCCAAAGTAGTTGATGCCTGCAACTCTGAACCTGTAGGTCTGACCTGGAGCCAGATCCTGCTTCTCTCTGCTCTGGTAGTCCTGAGGCCCTGGAAGCTTCCTCTGGAGGGAGGGCTGATGGGAAAAGCAAAGGATTGACAAAGGACACTCAGGGGTAAATAAATAAATAAATAATTGCTGTTCGACATGTCAGCAAGACGTCAATGTCCCATAAAAATGGGAGAAATTCCAGTCAAAGATTATCTGTGTTTATTGAGCCTAAAAACTATAGGCAGGCTATGTAAAGAAGGACATCATCAAGGCATTTCAGATTCATAATATTTTCCGTTCGCGAAGCTGCGACACTACTCTTCCACTATAATCAATAAAAGGCATGAGAGCAGCGTGAGATCCACTCTGCAAACAGGCCAGTCTCTTTATGTGTAACTTTTTTATGCGAGGTGTCCGCAGCACTTTTACGGAGAAATGGGTCATAGAGTTAATGCTGCATTTTACACACACACAACGATTTTGGGATACTCACAGCTAAAGGAATATGATCGATTGCAATATTGACGTTAACTAAACTAACAGCCATCGAGCCGCAAAAACACTTTCTTGAATGTTGCAGCTGCAGTCCAGAGTAAAAGAGTAATATACAATATATAATAATATACAACAAAGAGCAGACTGGGATTTTTTTTTTATTTTTTTTTTTTTACTGAATTCAGGTGAAGAAGAAACTTACTTTAAGACAAATTTTGATGTAAAGATTTATACATTAGCAGGAATGAAGCACAACATGGAAGTGAAAGCAGTGCTCTGGATATTTACATGCGAATTTGCAAGAAAAAATATTTTGTTCCTTTAAAAAAAATCTACGAATAATCATGATAAATAATCGCAATTTCAATGTTGATCAAAAATAATGGTGATTAACACGTTGGCCAAAATCATGCAGCCCTACATAAACTGTTTACATTTTTTTATTAAAGTGTTCGATTTTTAGTGTTTCATTCTGTATTTATTTATCAGTACTAGCCAGCGATTGCTTAGTAACTTTATCTCTTACATAGGTGTTAACTTACACATATTACACAAACTGTGGAAAAAGTTGAAGTTTCACAGTGCTGTGTCCAAAAACTGTCTGTTTTGCCTGTGACTCACAAAAACCCTTGGTTGCATGTGTGCTGCAGGTGTAGCCAGTAAAAATTCCACAGCACATCCGCTCCAAGTTCGGTCCACATTGCGCATCAATGTCGCCAAACCAGACATTAGGACCAGAGAAATGTAATTATGTCAGACCTAAACAGATTTTACCTTTTTTTTTTTTTTTTTTTAAACGACAATTAACGGATAACGGAAACTCTGTCCACACTATGCATTCAATAACAGTAAAACCAGTCTTTTATGAATAAAACTGTACAGATGTGTTTTTTTTTTCTTTCTTCTTTTTTTTTTACCTCTTTAGTATTTTGCGGCCGGCTGCTGATGGCTGGAGTCGCCTGGTTACTGTCAGCAGATAAAAAGTAGTGGCTGACCTCGGAGAAGAGTGTTTTGAACACGCCAACATCAAACCACACTGCTTCATCTGGATTGTGCGGGACCTGGAGGTGAGAGTTTATCGTCTTAGTTTAGACCAAGCCAAGTGAGAGCTAATAATCACTGTTCAAGTGTTTCTGACCTGATGCGTATGGGCATAGAAATCTGTTGCCTTGTCAACTGAAACAGGTTGTTTCTCTGTAAAGCAAAAGAAAGCCCACAGTGAACTTTGCTTCACGACGTGCTTCAGTCCGATTGGACATTTGAGCTTGAGCATCATGAATACCTGGCTGGTGCTGAGCTGAGCTGCAGACCTCGGTTGCTGTTGTCTCCTGGCTAGCACCTACATCCAACACACAGAGAAAGATCGGGAAAAAAAAAAGGTCAGTGGATCAAAGCTGAGAAACTGCAGAAACACTAAAGCTGGAGTGAGAAGTCAAATGTACTTGAGGGGCAGTTCAGACTAAACGGTAAACGCTTGCTGCATGTCGTTTCCTTCACACTGTGTGGGAAATAGAGCAATACGTTTATTGTAGAGGAGTAAGAAAATATCAAAACGATAAAGTATCACAAAGTATCGCAATATTATGTTTTGTGATACTGCATCCATTCTTGAAAACACTATCACTATATATTTTTCATTAATAATTTACATCAGAGCTCCAGTGGCACATACGACCACAAATTTGTCAAGTGCGATTCAACATTTTCATTGGTCGCACCAGTGCGCCTGCCTGACATCTCAGGCAGGCAGGAGACAGGTCTTTCTCTGTGGATGTATGTGTGTAGCGTAAAAAAAGCACATGATCTCCAAAAGAACACATCTTGTGTTTGACAGGTTGTCAGAGCAGCCCCCCCTCCCCACAAAATGTCAGCGCCAGGCAGCGGCAAACCGAAGCAGTGAGGAGTCAGAAATGATAACATTTAACACGGCTCATAATATAATATATACAGTGGTGGAAGAAGTATTCAGATGAATATTACAGTGTAAAGATACTTTATTACAAGTTAAAACTCCTGCATTCAAAATATTACTCAAGAAAAAGAAAAAAAGTATTACTTCAGATGTACTTGAAGTACCAAAAGTGAAAGTACTCATTATGCAGAATGGCCCATTACAGAATAATGTATATTATACTGTTGGATTACAATTATTGATGCATTAATGTGTTTATCACTTAAATGTTTTAACTACTATATATGGCTGTGTAGTTTAATCTATAATAATATATTATAAAAGTAGTCCTGTGATGTTGGATATTGCAGGGATTGTGAAATACAAATTATACTGTTCTGATTGAAGTTTTCCTAATTTTTTTTTAATAATTATTAATTTTATTTAAAATCGCAATATAATAAATTGTAAACCCTGTGTCATGATATGTATCGTATCGCCATTCTATTCTTGACAATACACAGCTCTAATTTATGGATGCAGCTGTATTACTTTAAACATACAGTACCTATTGCATCTTTTATTGTCCCTAACAATTACATTTTTGTAATTTTGGAAGCACAAAAATCCTCCAGCATTTAAACACTTCATAACGAGACTTACCGCAGTGGTTTGTGTCACAGTCCTTCTCTGTCTCCCTCCTTGCACTCCTCTCTCCTTGTGCTTTGGTCGCTGCTGAGCCAATGGAAGAGTCTGCTCTGGTTTCCTGCTGCGGTGAAGCATCCGGATATTAAGGGAGAAAATTTAAGCACAAAATGCATTTGATCTAAATAGGAAGTATTGTATTATTAGACCTGGGCAACATTGCATTGTTTAAATATGGAACTCAGGGTTTTCCTTTCCACACCAGACTGCAGTGAATTCTTAAATGTGCTAACTGGCAGGGTTCATTCACAGTGTATTATGTAGCACTTTTCTAGTCTTCACTCAAACCATTTTACAACACAAGCCAGCCTTCTCCTATTCACACGCACGCAGAAATTTGGGGTTTAGTATCTTGCCCTTTTACATGTAGACTCCAGTATTACTTTGCTAAATTGCTCATTTGCTAAAACCGGATTGAAGTTCTTTTATGCAACTGTAATCAAAAAGCAGCAGTGTCTGATGAAACCATTCCAAAACATGCTCAGTGTGAATGCCCCGTAGCAAATAAGTGTGTTCAAGTTTAGTCTGAAAGAATAGTACGGACATCTCTGTGGTTGGTCTACTGGAAGATTATGCCGCATTTCCACTCCAATACTGTGCCGATACTAAAAAAGGTGCCGTTAACGCACTGCAGATCACTGATTAGTCAGAGGGAATCGTCACGCTTGCAACATCCTTCACAAACCCTCCATTGTTTTAATATCCAAGCTAACGTCAATAGTGTCCAGAATTTTGGGGTGTGTTATTACATCTTTATCTTTGTCCAGAGATGTAAGTATGTTAAGTAAATCACATCTACCTGAGATGATGCTTCCTCTTCTTTATTAGTGACTCCTCCAGTTTGAAGTTGAAGAGACTGGACACCTGAAAAGGTGAGTTGAGAAAAACATTTCACTGTAGTGCCAGAAATGTCCTGAGAAAGTTCTGCATTCTTAAAAAACATGATTCTTTGTTTTTTTTCATTGATGTATTTTCAAGGCAGTAAAACTGCTCTGTTTAAGGATAGCTGAATATGTCTACTTTCCATACCTGCAGAGTCTTCTTCACACTTCCTGTCTCCAGTTGGATCAGCTAGTTTGGCTGGTGGAGGTGCAGGCTGGATCTGAAGGATGTAGCAGTCTGCTGCCGCCAGGGGGCGCCACGCCACATGAAGCATGCCGACTGTGGATTTGATGAGTAACGCTGCCTCTGGGGCGGCCGGTCGATCTGAGGACAGAATACAGAATAATATATTGAGCACTCAAAAAAATAAAGAAGACATGAGTGACTAAATCACTTAAAGCCTCTCTTAAGAGCTCGTTCTCAGTTCTCACCCGTCTCCAAGTACCAGAGGTCCTTACAGCAGACCTGGTAGTTCCAGCTCTTACGGTATCCGTCACGGCCGCTCCAAATGTAAAGCCTGGACCCAACAGTGGCAGCACAGTGACCGGCCCTGGCTCTGGGCCTACAGGCGTACGGATCGTCACTCGGGAGTCCCTGGCTCTGCAGCTGGGACTCGATATCATCCTGTTGCTGTGGGCCCAGGTCCTGCCAGCTCATAGCATCTATGACAGGAAGACAGGGAAGCAGTGAGTTTGCTGGCCTCTGAACGATGCAGAAAGCCCATAACTTTAAAACAAAGTAGTGGTGTGGACAAAACCGGATGTCAAAAAAAGAGTTAACAACTAATTTTGTAAAAAAATTACAACAACATCTCTCTTGATGCACTCTCGGCGTCACCCTGAGTGGAAACTCTGATAAAAGGGTGGGATGTTTTTAGAGTAATGTACTGACCTAAGTTCAGTACACTTAAGGAGTCACTGCAGATCCATTCGGTTCCTAAAGCACTGTGTTTGTCTGACTCTGGTACAGGAATCCAGCCACCAAAAACATACATCCTGCAGACAGAGGGACACACAGTAGTTTGTCAAAGGCTAGCCGGCTCAGGTCACATACAAACTAGACATCAGCTTTAACAGAGCTATGACATCGATGATGACAGATAACTTACCTGTTTCCAATGACACTGGCAGAGTGAAGGCTTCTGGGAAGTGGCGTGGAACCCCTGGTTTCAGGCGCCGACCAGACCTTTGTGTCTGAAGAAAGATTATGATTAGGAAGTTTAAATATTACAAAGAGCGGTTTCTCGCGACGGGCCAATATGAACATACGACTTCCAGTTTAAGATAAAGTAGCAACTAAATGAAGCAAAATATTGAATATTTCCTTTCTGAAACTTTCAGATAGTCAAAATTATCCATCAAAAAAAAAAATCCTACCAAGGTCAAGCTGCCAGAGGTCGTCTAATCGACGTTCTTGCATCCCTCCAAAGATGTAGAGCTTCGGGGAGCCGAGGCCAGTGTAGGAAACCGAGGTGTGGGACTCCCGTGCTGAGGGACCGCCACCCTTCGTCTCTGGGATGCTCCAGCCTCTTGCCCCTGATAACGACTGCAGCTCCAGCTCATAGAAGTCATTCATGTATCTAAGATGGTAAAAAAAGAAGTCAAAATCATTCATGCAACTACCTATTAGATAGAGGTTATACGTCAAACTGGAGTCTCTGTGTTTCGTTGAATATTAGAGATGCACAGTTCGATCGGCCACTGCAATCTCATATTTCTGATTATTTGCCGGTCAAATGTGCACACATGTGCTGCATGACGGTTTTACTTAACGCACAGCGGCACAGATGGTAATGTTACAGTCACTCACACAACAAGCACGTCGAAGTGGAAGTTCTTCAGTGAGAGTGAAGTAGACACTGTAAATCATGCAATTTGTAATAACTGCCAATCCAAAATGATCCAGGGAGTTACCACCTTAAAAAATTGAAATTTTGCTGATTTCAAATCGGTTTTGTATCATTGCAATGTGGGTGGTATGTGCAAATGAATGATGCTTGGCTTCCCTCCGTGTTACTGGCACCCAGAGCTCCCCGCTCACCGAGCATCATACCAACCACGGCAAATCAGCAAAGTTTCTCTTTAAAAACATTTGGAACAACTGTGTTGCTATATAAATATGTTGCACCTGTTTTCTTTTGGCAAAGTAAAACGTCTGTTAAATAAAGTGGGATATACTGCAATAAATTTTCAGTTGTTTTTTATTTATCCGATAACTTTAAGCACACTAACCCGATTTATTTGATTGAGAGTGAGAGAAGTTATTTAATAGTCAATGTTTTATTATGAACCTACAATTGAATTTCAAATTTTAATGAGAGAAAAGTTACAAAATAGTAATGGGCAGATCAAAAAATCGAAATCAGCCAAGAACATTGCAATTGGTGCCACTTTATTGAATATAATTGTGGATTTGCAAGAAGTGAAGAGCAACAAGTCACTTAGAAGCCCATTCTGTATTAGACCCTAATTTAATTATATTGAATAAAAGTCATACTTTAAACTACAGTTTACAAAGTTTAAATTGATTGAAAGGAAAATAATCTGCATTGCAACTATTTTGATATTCGATTAATGGTTTCAGTCATTTTGCAAAATGACAGAGAAAAAAAAGAAGGGGAAAATGGCTAATATTATCTGGTTCTAGATTCTCACAGGAGAGGATTTGCTGCTATTGTTTGTCAAATGTCATTGTCTTTTTATGTCAAATAAACTAAATTATTAAATTTTAAATTGTAAAAAAAAAGTTCCCAAAACAACCCCAACTGTCCACCATTTTTTTTTTAATAAAAAGGCATCTCTGAAAACCTCAGAGTTAACAAAGTATTTATCAAATGTTACGTTTCTTGTTTTGCGCAGTACCTCGGTACGTTGCCGTTGGCGTCTTCACTATCATTGGCCAGCCCTCCAAACAGGTAACACTTGTTCCCCACAAGAGTGAGGCTGTGTCCAATCCGAGGACAGGGAGGGGAGCCATTCCTGGGCGCTCTGGGCTTCAGCTTCTTCCACAGCCAGCGACTAGCCTGAGTCACACGAGACCAAAGTCAACATTTGAAAAATGTCTTCACTACAGCGACTGATTGCCAGCAGAAGAACTTTGGCGGCATTACCTGAAGTTCATAAAGGCTGTTGGTGTATTTGCCAAACTCAACCATGCCACCAAAGACCAGTATTCGGGTTCCCTCACAGACGAAGCCATGGGCCGCACAGCCGGATGGGATGTCACCCCTCACCGCGGGCAGAAACCACTGCTTTGAGACTGGAAGAACGGACAAAAGTCAGACATTGTATTGGACAAAACAATCCTGGTGAATGCTGCCTTTGAGACATTGTATAGCCTACACCCTATTTGGAAACAATGCTTAGAAACAGAGTCAGTCTCAAGCTCGGCTATCACTCTAATGATAGCTACACAGTCACTATGTTTAAAAGCTATATTTAACCATGTTGTCTTGTCACATGTTTTTGTATTGTAAAATGTATTTTTTGTTAACGAAACATTGAACAAACAAATGAGGTGAAGCTTCTGCTAGTACCGACGTTAGCGTAGTGTTTTCTAGTCACGCTAACATTACAATTAACGTTAATTAAACAACCTCGTAACGTTAGATTTCGTGGGGGAGGGTTACTGAAGCTAAGTAGTACGCTAAAGTTAAGATATCCAGCTCAAGTCAGAGGCTAGTTTACAATAAAAAAACCCGTTGTGTCGAGGACCTTTTTAAATGAACAACAAAAGCTCATGGTAAACGTCTGGTTCTGTCTCGTGCATGCTAAAAACATTAGCTTGCTAGTTAGCGTCCAGCTAACGTCAGTTTACCAGTGTTGTAGACATGGAGGTCCTCCGCTATCCCTTCGTTCCCACCACCGAACACAACAATCAGCTCCCGTATTGCAGCTGCTCGGTGTCCGTGTCTGGACCGCGGTATCACTCCTGTGACGGAATGAACTTTTCTCCATTGCGGCTCCTCGGCACCAGTGTTCATTTTCCCCCGTTGGGAGCCCGAAGTTTGGCGCTGTTTACGTTTCAAAGACGGAGGCGGGGCGAAGGAGGCATCAGGAAATTCAATCAAAGAGGTGGAATTAACGTCGCACTCTGCCTCGTTTACCGGGTATCAACATTTGAAAGGAATATAAGGGAATTGAAGACTAGTTGGCTAAATAAATAACAGGAAAAGAGAAAAAACGATTTGTTTGTTTTTATTGACGAGATAGCTATTTGCTGATTCTACTAAATAACTCTGATGATGTCACCAGGGTTATCTCGGTTTAGGATTGGGAAATACACATTTAGAAAGACTGCATTACAAACTAGATACAAGGACATTTACCCAGCGAAGTCTTAAAAAAGGGATACAAGATGGAGCTTGACTATTGACCATTGTATTTTTAATGTGTCTTGTAAGTCCTCTAACCTTATGGAAGTGCAATACTAAATCGTTTGGAGTACGCGTTGTTTTTGTTTTAGTTTTCAGAGTTGGATGAAACAGATGTGTTTGATCAAACTGAGGACACCTCTGTGTTAGGTCATTGCCAAGAATAGTTCTCTATCAATAGTAATAGGTAATCAACAAGTCTTCATTGGGTAGCTGGTTTTGCCCTACCCATGAGTTTGGAAATTTACATTTTAGGCAGAACATAGTGGGCCACATTTATATTATTGTTTGGTTTATCTCTAAAACAGACAATCTTTGGAAGTCCCTTTCCTTGTAAACTGTCAGAGCCTCTTCACTTGCAACCAGAATATTTAATCACCTGCATGAGGTAGTTTTAGCTGGTGCTTTTTTTCACCTTGCAGCCAAAATATGTTTAAAACTGTATGAGAATATAAGTAGTTAATCAAGCACGAAGAATGTGTAGGCTGCAAAAGCCAAAGAAAGGGGAACATAAAGTAAAAGAAGGAAGGGCAATAAAATACACAAAGAAAAGAAAACAAATGAAGATTTAAATTAAGCAGAAGGCAGAAGATACTGATCTTCATGCTACATGCTGCATCAAAATGCTGCACTTTATCAAACGATTTTAAGTTTCCGAAAGTCCGACTTGACTTGACCCACTCAGTGTGTGTGTGTGTGTGTGAGAGAGAGTGTCTGCGCGCGCGCAGGAACAGGAACTCTTCCCGGTGAGCAGGAAGAGGGTGACGTCAGTCGTCAGTTGGCTCAGCACTGAGTGTAGACTGGTCGGAATGTGTGTGTCTGTGTGTGTGTGTGTTTGTGTGAGAGAGAGAGAGCCAGAGAGAGAGGTAAGAGATGAGAAAATGTGTACCTGTAGGCTATTTAATTGCATGAAATAGGTGCGTGTGCAGTTCTAAAATACTGTGTTGCGCGTGGTTTAGGAACAATATTAGTGTGTGTGTGTGAGAGAGAGTGTGTATGTATGTGTGTGTGAGAGAGAGAGAGAGAGAGAGAGAGAGAGAGAGAGAGA
>CALSCE010010897.1:807950-819061 GCA_943593645.1 Bovichtus variegatus | reverse complement strand
TCTCTCTCTCTCTCTCTCTCTCTCTCTCTCTCTCTCTCTCTCTCTCACACACACACAAAGAAACATAAAGATAAAATAACAAGAAGTAAAGTAGACTTTTTGGTCTGTGAAGGTGAATTCAAGTATATTCAACCATCACTTCATCTCTCATTTAAACTATAATAATAATCTAATGGATACAGATGGGCTAGTTAAAGGAAACACATTTGAATGTGTGTCACTTATCTGTACACCAAACCTGCTCTTTTCCTTACAGTATATGGGCTGAGGAGGTGAGGTAACAACCCAGCCCATGGAGAAATGTAACCTCGAGAATCAATAGCAGCTTCACTCACTTGTGTATTTACTACTGCCACCATCCTGCTTTGGAAGTCAAAAAGAGCATGAGTTCATAAGTGCGAGATATAGATTTTATGATTTGTTCACAAACCATAGTGAGAGAAACTCACAGCGAGGTTGACTTTCCAGAAGAGCCTTTGGTGTTGTTTACGTGTTTACATGATTTGTTGAATAGTCCATTCCGATTGGTCAATTAATTAATTAGTTTTCTGAATAGCAGACCACTGCTATGGATAAAATACTGTTGCTATGGACGCAGTTCTTTTGTAGAAACAATGACATCATTTTTAAATAATTGAAATCATTAAAAAAAAATAATGTAATCGAAGTGTTCTTTTTCTGTCATCCTTTACATGTTGATGTCTTTTTGTGGGTGCAGTATTCGCAACAGGGAATTCCCAGTCAGAGAGGAGGGCTGGCAGTGGACATGGTCCTCTCTGTCATGCTCGTGGTTTTTAGTGGATCTTGCATCAGAGGAAGGATTGCGTTTCGCGTTTGTGTTGACAATGAAAATTCGTCCTCGTCCCCGCCCACCTTCCCCCCCTTTCTTTCCTTCCTTCCTTCTTTAAATGTCCTCTGTGGCGTATATGAATACCTTAACAGTCTAAGAGTGTGTGAAACTGTTTCAATTTAAGACCTTTTTAAAGGTTCAATGTGTAATTCCGAGCAGTATTTCCCCTCTGTTTAATCAATGTTTATATAGCATATTTATTATATTCTAATTTATTCTTTATAATGTGTATTGCATTTACGCCTGTCAATTGTTTGCTAACTCATTGGAAACAACAGGCGATAAGGGGATAATATGTCAATATATTTGTGCTGTAAAGCAATCCATCTCCTTCGCAACAGAAGGTTGTTCCACTGACTATCTTCTTGATTAAACAAAGCAATACGTGGCCGTTGAATTGATTTCATTAAGTCTTGATGCTCCTCTTCTGCAGATTGCCTGTGTCTCTGGTGTCATCCCGCCATGGAGAGTTCCATCACACTCTGGCAGTTCCTGCTGCAGCTGCTTCTCGACCAAAGCCACAAACATCTCATCTGCTGGACGTCCAACGACGGCGAGTTCAAGCTGCTTAAGGCAGAAGAAGTGGCCAAGCTGTGGGGGCTGCGCAAGAGCAAGACTAACATGAACTATGACAAGCTGAGCAGAGCCCTGCGCTACTACTACGACAAAGTACGCAACATGTCCATTTTTATGTCCCTAACGCACCAAAATGTTATTAAATGGGTTTAAAATAAGAAATCATGTCTTGTTCCTCTGCAGAACATTATAAAGAAGGTGATCGGCCAGAAGTTTGTCTACAAGTTTGTGTCGTTCCCTGAGATTCTTAAGATGGACCCTGCGGCGGTGGAGTCAGGCCGCAGCAGTGAGGATAGTGGGGGTGCGATGTCAGAGCCTGAGGCTGAAGACGAGGATGGGGGTGGGAGAAACCAATACCTCCACTCCGGCCTGTACTCCTCCTTCACTGTCGGCTCCCTGCAGCCCTCCTTAGAACCGCATCGGCCAATCAAGACGGAGCCCACATCCGACCACCACGGCGACAGCTCCTCTGTCATCCGATTCGTAACAAACCGTGGCCACTCCTCCCTACCCTGCACCCCACCCCCATCCTTGACCGAAACGTCAGATTTCTCCAGGCCGTCACCTCGACAGGCCCGCTCTTCCTCCTGCTCCTCCTCCCCGCCACAAAGCCCCTCCCACACACAGTGGAGGGGGTGGAGCCAGAGCTCAGAGACTAATGAGTTAGAGCTGAGCGCTCAACCTCTAAACCTGTCATCTGGTCAGAGGGAGAGAGAGAGGTCACAGTGCACGACAATGCCAGAGAGGAGTAGATTGGCCAGTAGCAGAAAACCCAAAAGCTTGGAAATCTCTGCATCCTCTCTCCTCCTGACAGGAAGTGACCTCGTCTCCATTGCTCTCAACAGCCCGGCACTGCCTTCAGGCTCCCTGACCTCTGCCTTCCTCACCACACAGGTACAACATGACACATAACATGTATTAACACCATTGCATTAGGAAAGAGGAGAAGAAAAAGACTGAGAAGGACGATGCGTTTTGTGAATAAAGAAAGTTAAACTTGTAGACAGGGAGGAGATGGAAAGAGGTGAGCGGAAAGAAGGGAGGAGGCAAGGGAGAAGGAGGTTCATAAGTGAATCCATATGTTCCTCAAACTCCTGATTCACTGGCAACAACACACTGACCAAACCAGGACAGTCTGACAACATTCAGCTGACGCCTTTATCCAGTGTACAAAATTGATGGAAAACAAAAGTGTACGCTAAACTGTTCACTCATCATTGAAAATGCTGTATGATTAGGTGTTTGCAAGGAACATCTGAGCTGTTGGTTAAGTATCCACAGCCCCATATCTACTTCCCCCAGGACAGATGTGGTTCTGTTTTTAGTTCCTACCTTAAAAAAGTCCCTGTAGATTTCCTTGTTGTCCACCAGAAACCAGTTTATGGTCATTGCTGGTCTCTGTCAAGTCAAGCTGTGAGCTGTGAACTGAGCATAACTAAGGCCCATACGCCTGTTTTAGATCAGCAAGAGCAAGGGTGGTCAAACAAAGGAAATTTGAGGTACAAAAATGACCTGACAAAAAAGACGGGACTGGCAATAACCTGTAGCCTAAGCACAGCCCTGTATCTCTTCACAGGAAGAGCTTGAGGAAGCTTCCTGCCATGACAAAACGATTTCCAAATATAGTTTTGTTCATGTTATACCTGTATTAGAAAACCGACAGTAGAGGGATAACAGGAAATGAGTGGAGAAAGAGGTGATGAATGAAATGACATGCAAAGGTCATGGTCAGTGACATCAACTCCTCGGCCACCAGGGCACCTTCTTTTCAGATTGAATTTACTATTAACAGAAATAGGCGTATAGTGTTATATTAAGCATCACTAAAAGAAAAAATTGAAACAGGCTGTTGTTATAAAACAGAGTCTTGTGTTCCCATGAAATAATCAGACGGACTGGCCTTAGTTAAATATGAAGAGACAGAAGAAAAATAGATGTCATGAATTCTGCATGAGTAGAGCTTCCGTCTGGGAGACACAAGTTCACTAAAGGGCAGACTTGAATGAGACTGAATGACATGACAACTCCACCACAGACTATGAACAGTTCTCTAGACTTATTGCCAGAATAAACAACACCATTTTCATCGTGGTGTATTCATCCTATATTTCATTTGGCTTTTGTCAATGTAGACTCCGTCTGGTCTGCTGCTCACTCCCAGGTCTCTACTCTCCAATATCCATTTCTGGTCCAGCCTGAGCCCCGTGGGACCCCTCAGCCCTGCACAACTGCAGAGCCATGCCCCTCTCTTTCAGGTAATACACACACATACACACTCACACACATTTGGCACTGTATATGTGAGTGAGGGACTCAGTGATGGCATGTTGTTCGAGCAAACAAATGGCCAATCAGTTGGCATGATGTGTGTTGTGATGTTTCGAAAAGTTACAAAGTTTGTTGGACCGAGGCCCCCTAAATCCTGAGTTAAAAAGGGATTTCGGTTTTACTTGAACAATCTGACAAGCACTTTGTTTGACACAAATTTTGATTTAAAGTTAACCCTAATCTCAAATGTCTCTGTTTCGTTCTCTTTCGCTGCACCTATGGCCAATAAGCGGTAATTGCAGGTGTGTTTTTGGATCTCACTTCCCAGAGATCTAAACAGCGTCGCCTTTTTTCCTGTCGCCACAGACACCCAGTTCGTAATATGGCAAATGCAAGGGCTTTCATTAGTCTAGGCCATAGACTCAATTACCATTGAGTTAACTCGTTCGGCGATAGATACTGACTTAACAGACTTTTAATTCAAAATCTTTGAGATAATTATTTCAAAGCAAGATTATGGATTTTATGAAAAATTAAACAACACATCCTTCCTCATACAAATGAAAACTAGAATTCACAAGAAATATACACACCCTCACTTAAATGCATACACTCTGTTGCTACAACCTTACTTGGTCTGGTATGACCAGTAGTTTATGGTGGCTAATGTTAGCTGATGTTGCTGTGTAACTGATGAGTTAATGTAACTGATTGCTGAGTCAGTTTCCTAACACTGACTTGGTTCTTCTAAGTATTGTAATGCAAGAAAACATACAAATACTGTGCAATGTAATCACTAGGACTGTGAGAAAAAGAGTCTTATCCAAGATTCAGAATCAATTCTCAAGTCTATTTTTAAAAACGCTTTTTTTCAACAAAATAACTTAGATATTGCTACTGGTGGACAGTAATTCTACAACAAGTCAAAGTGGTGTCAGGTATTATTGTGTGATTTGTTGAAACATTTAGTTTTTTTAAATTGGCAAGATTCTGAGAAATACAAAGGCAGCTAGCCTAAGCCTACCACTTTTATTTATCTAACAGGCGGCATATTTATGTTTTGTATAACTTGAACGTGTTATTCTTGAAGTCACTAGGAATTGAGAAGTTGAGTAGACCCTAAAAAAATTAGCACTCCTGTTTACTGAATCAAATATCAATTTTGAATGGAATCATGACCCCCCAATAATCGACTTTCAATCGAATCGAAACAAAATCTGTTTGCCTGTAAATTATCTTTATTCACAGCAAAGCCCTCCCTCACAACTGCAGGAACTCTACAGTCAAATCTCACCGATCTACCGATTCAAAAACAACTGTCGAGTTAGTGTATGTGTGATTCACTGTGTGCCAGGGTTTCAAAATAAGCCACAGATGTTTCCGTTCTGGTGTGGACAAGAAGAGGGGGCAACTTCCTTTTGGCTAGGGGAGAGAGCTGGCTGGTCAGGAGCCCCTCCCACCAATGTCAACTCTGACACAAAAATACATATGCAACTCCAATATAAATTGTTAAGCATCTAATGACCAGTGTTTTAGTTCTTACAAACGGGGGTTGATCCCCACAATGTTTGTGTATTACCGGGTTTAAAGTCCCCACAGTGTAACATGAGCAAGAGCAGACTCTCTACCTGTCATGCATCAGCAGTCAGACGAGAGAGCTGTAGAAAAAAGAGAAACCATGTGATGTCACACAACATTCAAACCGCTCAGACAGAACATTCATTTTGCGCAAATCATTTTGGGTAAGCATGACTTATCTTATGATTACTGTTAGTATTATGCATGTGACATAATCTGTGTAGTTTTGGTAGTGGGACTACTGTGTATCTATAAATAAATCAATATACTCAAAGTTTTAAACAACCCTTTAGTTTTAATCAGTGTAAAGCCACAAGTCATGAAGTCATTTAACCATATTCATTCTCTTTAAAGCCCCTGTGTTGGGTTCGATCTTTGAAGAATCTGAAGGGTTTGAAGAATTACTTTCTTTAGTGACTCCTAGTGGTGGTATAAAAAGTGAGTTTTCCAATTGTTAACTCTTTCTACAAATTCGATTTTAATGAGTCATTCATATTTTACTATTATTTGTTGGGTGCGAAAAGTGTTCTTTGAAATTGAAGAAACAGGCTGTGCCTCATCTGTTGCCTTTTGTACCATCTGGCTGAAGATAGAATGAACATTCATCAGTTCAGCCAAAAATAAATAAAAGATGCAACCAAATTTTTTTTATTTTTTTTTATTAAGATAAAAACTAATTCACCACTTTCTCTCTGCAAAGAATAAATAAAATACACTGTAGTCTGTATGAAAGCCTGTATTGTAGAACTATTGTTAGTTTTTGTATAATTTCCCTGAACATTGTACTGGTTCTATTTACTCAAATGCTACAAGGGGAGATTTCATTTACCAGGTAAACCTTTACAGAAAATAAACATTGTTACACTGACAAAAAATCCAGGTTTCTCTCATGAAACAATATGTCAGGGGGTTAAATATTATCTGTGTTTTCAACCTCTGATTCTACCTGTCCTCCTGCAGTTCCCCACACTGCTGAATGGACACATCCCTGTGCCTTTCCCCAGCGTGGACGCTCCCTCTCCTCTGCTGCTCTCATCCAGTTCCCATAAGTCCTGATGACAGCCCGAGCTCCAGGAGCCAAAGTGGGCCAAAGCAGCCGAGCTGGGCCAGATCAGATCAGGACCAAGCCAATCAGCCTTCGACCCTGACGATGACCCACACAGTCGATTTACACTTTGATCTGAAACCTGTTCCTTTGCATTTATTATATGAAGAAACAGGAGTTTCACCATGAAGCTTTGCGTCAGCCATTTCTTTGTGTGTTTACTACAGTTCAACTGCTCATGTTCTTTACTTTTGTGTTTGGTGTTTCTTTTCATGTAAAGAAACTGACCGGAGGTCAGACCTCACCACGTTTCTCATCTCATTGTATGTCTCATTTCATTCTACTTGGCCTAAACTTCAGTGATACAGACTGGTTGCAATTTCATGAATGTTATTCCTATTTTCCCCCAGGTCCTGACAAATGTCAGTATACACACCTCTGACTCAAACAATAGAGATTTGGGGAAATCCTTTTCAGGAATTAGGAGATAACGAGACCTCAAGAATGATAGATGCTTCACTTAATAGACTCAAGTACATCTCCTTTAAGTACATAAATGTACTATATGCTTTCATTTCATTTCATTTTAAGAGGTATATGCAGACTTTTAAAAAAACTTTGGTCAGAGCCAGGGTGGCAGTTTTAAGTCTTCATCCTAAGCTAACCAGCTGCTGGCCATAGCTACATATTTAAATGACAAACATTGTGAACAACATCAATCTTCCCATCTTAATCTCGGCAAGAAAGTGTATTTCCCAAAATGTCGATTTCTTCACTTAAATTTGATCATACCCATTGACTATAAGTGGGTAATTAAATGCTATAGGCTTCACAGGCCTGTTACCTACCATGACAGATATTATAGGTATTTCTTCCCTGTGCTGAGCCTTTAAATAGACAAAAAAATCTTCAAATGAGAACAATGTTGCGTGTCACAGCAGTCAACAGGCTGTGTCTCATAAAAGACTAAAAAAAATTGATATACATTTGCCCAGATCTGGATTATTTGAGCTTGGCCACATGAGATGAATCCCCCGCCAACTCCTAGCAGAGCATCTGCTAGCCAGTGCACTATAACGCTCTGAAAGTCTTGTCTTGTTTTCTGTATTGCTTTGACGCTGTGAACTGGTTTTTATCTGTATTGTTTCATGCTTTTTCTTTTTTTTAATGCACTGTACTTTTCAGCCTTGTACCAGCTGTGCCTTCACTATTGTATGACTTGTGTAAATGTACAATATTAAGCTTTAAACCAGGTTTTAATAGACATTCCAGGTCAAAATTGCACGAAAGCTTTTTTTTTTTTGTGCAATGCCTCCTGGATATTTTTTATAGAGAAATTAATGGAAATGTATTCTCAATGATTTGCTTGTGTTTTGTTGAAAGAAATGTTGCTGTTTTATGGAATAAAATTAATTACTTTTTAGAATAACTATATTTTTTTAGTTGGTCATCCACACACTTTCACTGCTCAAAGCTCAAAGTCAAGATTCACAACACATCAGGACTACGATATACTATACGATACGTATACTTTTCTATGCAACACACAATTGTTCAATTGTTTGAAATGTAAACCATTAACAGTATCTTCAACCTGTATTTGTTCTGCTCTGACATTTTATGTTGAGCTTTAATTGATCAAATTAGCAGTTCATTGTTCATAATTGAATGCGCGTTGAAAGAAAAAGAAGCCTGTCTCAAAGTAATCAAATCTGCCGACTAGCACCTGACCAGCCCACAATTTAAAAGTGATTTTCGGGAGATCTTTGCTTCAGTAAAACATGCAGTTAAAAGTGAGACTTCTCGGCTTCATCTGTATACTGCCTGTTGCAAACTTCCGGCTCTGATAAGTGAAATCAATGCAGATGTGCCTTAAACTTGCATTCTCTCGAACAGCCAGCAGAGGGCGACTCCACCAGTTGCAAAAACAAGTCTGCTTGTGTAGAAGTCAATAAGAAAATGACCATACTTCTCACTTGATTTATTACTTCAGTAAACATTTTCCTAATGAATCAATGGTCTTAATTGCTAGTTTTAAGTCTTCTTCAATACAGCATGATGTGCATTTTGTAAATTATGGTCTCATTTAGAGTAAAATCGACGATAAATAGATGGAGGGGCAGCTGCAGCAGAGGGATGTCAGCGGAGTCTGGAGAGGCCTAAAAACCATCTCTGGGTTCAAGGAGCCAGACTCCCAACCCAAGGGGGATCTAAAGTGGGTTAAGGACTTGAACATTTTCTTCAATAGATTTCACCAGTCAGGTACCCCTCCCCCGGCCCATTCCCACCTGCTGCAACCCCCATTGTCTGTATTGCCAGGATACGACCCTGTTACCTCCCCCATCTCCACCTCCACCCACCCTCCTATCTCAACCCATAGCTCCCAGTCACCCTACTCACCCACTCTGTTTCCTACTACACCCCCCCCACCCCCCCACCTGCTCCCTGCACTTTGTCCCTCACAACGAACAAAGAGAGGAATGAGCTCAAGAGGTGTAAGGTGAGAAAGGCTACGGGTCCAGATGGCATCAGCTCAAGGCTCCTCAAATCCTGCGCAGACCAGCTGTGCGGGATAGTGGAGCTACTCTTCAACCTGAGCCTGAAACAAGGGAGAGTACCACAGCTGTGGAAAACATATTGTGTGGTACCTGTGCCAAAGACCCCTCGTCCCAAGGACTTCAACAGGTACAGGCCGGTGGTGCTGACATCGCAGCTGATGAAGACCCTGGAGAGGTTGGTCCTGGATCACCTTCGGCCCCTTGTGAGACTATCAATGGACCCGCTGCAGTTCGCCTACCAACCTGGCACTGGGGTGGATGACGCTGTCATCTACCTCATACAGAGATCTCTCTCTCACCTGTAGAGGGCTGGATGCACTGTGAGAATCATGTTCTTTGATTTCTCCAGTGCCTTTAACACCATCCAGCCCCTGCTTCTGGGGGACAAGCTACAGCGCTCGGGGGAGATCACCACCTCACCACCTGGATCCTGGACTACCTCATCAACCGTCCACAGTACGTGAGGACCCGGGAGTGTCAGTCAGACACGGTTGTCTGCAGCACAGGGGCCCCCCAGGGAACGGTTCTGGCGCCGTTCCTCTTCACCCTCTACACTGCAGACTTCACCCACAATACGCCAAAATGTCACCTTTTTCGACTTTGTGGAGTGGTTTTATGGAGTGGTCTGCTGGGGCAGCAGCTTCTCTGCTGCTGACAGGAAGAGACTTAACAGACTGGTAAAGAAGGCCATCTCTGTTCTGGGGAGCCCTCTGGACACTGTGGAGGTGGTGGAGACAGGAGAATGATGGCCAAGCTGTCGTCCCTGTTGATCAACATGTCCCACCCCCCCAGGACACTTTGTCAGCACTGAGCAGCTCCATCAGTGACAGGCTGCTTCACCCACGGTGTCACACAGAGATACCGCAGGTCCTTCCTTCCTGCAGCGGTCAGACTGTACAATCACCACAGCCCCTGGTAGACCACCACACACTCACCAATTCAGACTGTGAAAGTACACTGCTATGTGCAATATCTCTGTGCAATATTTCCTTACTTACTCATCTATTGTTACAATTGTTATTTTTAGCCCGGTACTACTGCATTTGCACTTTACTTAATTATCCACTCAATTTTAGTGTTCACATGTTTTTATTGCATTCTTTTTACCTTTCTGCTGTGGGACAAATAAAGGATTTCTGATTTCTGATTTCTAAAGCAGGGTATGCTTTAGGGCGTGGCTACCTTGTAATTGACAGGTCGCTACCACTTCGTTGTTCGGTTTCTGGGATGTCCACCTTTTTGTCTTAGAACCTGAACCCTTTTTTACAGTGTTTTTATCAGTTCATTAAAGTTAATTGTAACATTTTAGTCCCCTAAAAGTGTCTTTTTCAGCATTCGGTCGTACTTCAACTCCAACCTTCATGTCACTGCTCATTGCAAAAAAAACGAAATGGAATGGGCCAATAAACAAGATGGCGACAGCCAGAATGCCAAACTCGAGGCTTCAACTGTAGTCCACTGACCAATGGGTGACGTCATGGTGAATACGTCAATGTCTTATAAACAGTCTATAGTGGAAAACAACACAGTGGGCAGTTAAAAAAAAAAAAAGTCAATACATTTTTTTTTCTTGTGTATAAATGCTGGGGAGTGCAGTGGAAAACAACCATTTTGCTTTTAAACTTGCCACAATGACACTTTCATTACACAAGTAAAGGTCAAAGGTCAGAGAATACAGCTTAATACTGTTGGGTGAACTCGGCGGTGTCGAGGCACGGGTCCTTGACACACTGAAGTTCAAAAACAAAGACTTACTGTAGTGAGATCTCCAAATGCACACAGAGCAGGGAGAGTGCTTGCATTTAAAATATAATAGTAAAGCATTGAAGTCCTGGCAGTTTTGTGAGGTGTTTTAGGGAAGGCTTGCTGGCTTCCTGTGGGACGTCACATGACTTCCTGTTCAGCTCCAGTATTCCACCCCTTCTCAATTTGATCCCATTGCAGAGCCAGAATGTTCAAAAAGCCCCGAAAGTTGTTTCAAATTCTCCCAGTTTGATTGGACTCTGTGTGCGCTTCCTTAACCCCTTAGCTTAAAACTGTTCACACAATCTGCTCACAGTTCTGCTTTTTTGACCCTTGGTGTTTTTTGTTTTTTATTCTGGAGAAATTGAAACGTTCCACCTCCATGCACGAGAACAGGAACAACAACTTGGATCACAAAGTCGACATCAACATTGTTGGTTGTGTGTGTGTGTGTGTGTGTGTGTGTGTGTGTGTGTGTGTGTGTGTGTGTGTG
>CALSCE010010897.1:758842-791589 GCA_943593645.1 Bovichtus variegatus | reverse complement strand
AGACTGTCGGGGGACTCACTCCTCTCCTCTTCCCTATCTTTCTCGTTCTCCTCCTCTCCCTCTCTATTTGATATGCATTCATGTCCCTTAAATGCATGTTACTAACTCACCATCCGGGGCATCATCCCCGGAGTTTCTGTGTCCCTTATCTGGCAGGTTGCCACTATTAAAGATTACTTTTGGACCGCGAATCGTGGCTGCACCTGTTGCCCTGGTCCTGCCTGACACCAGGAAGCCTTGACATCCCCCTGGATCCATCTTTTTTTTATATATACCATCGTATCATGTTTTCTGTCGCATAGATTGTCCATGTTGTATTTTTAACTATGCTGTTTGTTCTGTACACACGTCACCTATTGCACGTCTGTCCGTCCTGGGAGAGGGATCCCTCCTCAGTTGCTCTCCCTGAGGTTTCTTCCATATTTTCCCCACTAATTGTGGGGTATCTTTTAGGGAGTTTTTCCTTGTGCGATGTGAGGGTCTAAGGACAGAGGGTGTCGTACTTTGTACAGGCTGTAAAGCCCACTGAGACAAATGTATAATTTGTGATATTGGGCTATATAAATAAACTTGATTTGATTTGATTTGATTCATCCTCTTTGTGGATCTATTAATGTTACACAAGCTGACTGATCCCAGATCTGTGTCATAAGGAAAATCCGGAAGTAGACGCATCTCTTGTTAGATTGCTAAATGTTGTAGCACTTCAATTGAAACCACTTGATGCAACCACTAGATGGAGCCGTTGCATACAGAACCCACAAAGGGACTATTTGCTGAACTCTCAGACTTGATATGAACAGAGCAAAGAGGCAGAATGTTCTGCGTTGGGTATTGTACTGTTATGTGTGTACTTTTTTCTTTTTTTTATGTTTTTTGGCTGTATAAGAAAAACAAACCATACAATTAGCACTGACTATAGATGCAGTGAGAATCTTTATGACCCATGGGGAATTGCATCAGGACTTAGGGTTCTGCATTTTAATGCCTTTTCCCAGTATCAGGGGGCTAAAACGCAATGTATTGTTTAGATACTGTTAGTTATGTTAAGAATGTCCATCTAATGGACTGTAATACTGGTTACAGGGGTACTCTGATTCAGATAAAAACATTTGGTATTGGTATTTGGTACTGTATTTCAAAACATTGGATCCTACATTTCCCATAATGCTCCTCAAAGGCATTTTTTATGAGACCTTCCATGCCTGGTAAAAACCTACATCTTCCACCCATTCTGAAGCACAGGCTTTCTGTTAAATATTTGCTGGCGTGCCATTGTTCCGAAGGCCCTATTGCTCTGAAAATACACACTCTCCCTGCAACAAACAGAAGAGGCAGGCAGGTTGTGCCTTCTCCATATTAGGAGATCATTCTGCATAATAATTGTGCTACTCTTTCTTGCAGGCAGTGTGTGTATTTTTGGAGCAATGTGCCTTTGGAACAATGGGTGTTTTCGGGTAACGGGCTGTCTGACAACTGGGCTTCAGTGGAAAAACTTTTGGACTATTGGGGTTAGTCTGAAAGACTACTGTGCAACACTAGTGGGAAATAAATAAGTACGTAATCAAAGTAGAACTAGCTAAGCCGTGACCTGGCTAACTAAGTTAGCCTAATTACTGTTTGGTGTAAAAAAATAAAAGACCGCAACATCAACCGTTATACCTTAATAAAAACACGTTTTTCCTCAGTTAATATACTCAAATAATAATTACTTACTGGTGAAGTACCTCTAAAACAGTCATTTCCACTTTTCAACTGCTTATCAAATCATTGCAGTGCAGTTTGATCGGATCAGCTCGGAGAGGGGGAGAGTACAAGGGCAAGGGTAACATTAGTGGGAAGAATATAAAAGAAAACTAAAAAACATATTTATTATTCATCCTATACTCTACATATTTGAACACCCATGATAATGTGTTGAATAAAAATGCTGAATTAACTGATATTTTAGAAAATAAATTAATGAATAACTCCACAACTTAACAGGCTGTTTTTATTCTTCAGTCAGTCTGCCTGATAATCGGATAGTATTCTAAATAATTAAACTTGGAAAGAATGGAGGTGGTGTTGGTTTTACAACATATTCCTTTTCTGTTGCGAATTAATTGCCTCTCATAGTAACACCTAAAACCATCAAAAATAAACCTGCCATTTTAGGCTGCCATAAATGATAATGTTTGTCTACAGAATGGACAAAAAAAAACCCACAGCCAGCTTCCACATGCCTAAAGACTTTGCTCTACATGATTGCTTTGCAGAGAGCCAAATGTGCTTGGCTTCACTCAATGTGGAGCACATCTGCCTGCAAGGCCTTCCCTGAATCAGCATGTTTTTTGAATGAGAGAATGGGACACAGTTGTGAGCTGTTCATGCCAGGAAAGGATGCTCCTCACTGTGATTCTTTGAATCTATCTATCTACACTTCTGCATGCAGCATATACATTTTTCTTCAGGGTATCATTATTTTCCAAAAGCAAAATGTGGAGTAGGGCCAGAGAATAATTGAGACGTGTCGGTGTAAAAAATATTGATTATATTCCCAGCATTCAGGATTATCGTCCTGTGGAGTGTGTGGCTGAGAACACATTCCCATGATTACAGTTTACTGTCTGTTTATTTTTTAATACAAATACTTACTCTGCATGCACGGCTGGTAGTGCATTGTGTGTGTGTGTGTGTGTGTTGCAGGTGTACAGAGTCAGTCAGCTTTCTGGGTGTGAGCAGAATAATTGTTACTTCGTTGGGTGGAGAGAGAGAAAGATGGAGCGAGGGAGAGAGATTTAAAGCAGTCCCGCAGTCTAAACTCCTACAGGGCCTGAAGAGACGATGCCCTCTTGTTATTTCATTTTTTCAAATGATTAAGCTGTCAAATAACATGTTGCAGCATACACATCTGCTCTGTAACTCACATAACATTGATATCTAATGTCATTAGGGAAAACAAAACTCACATTATTAATAGAATATAGCAATACATAGCCAAAGTAAAGCTGGGATTGATGCATTGGATTATGAATTAACAAAAAAAAACTATGACCGCATCATTTAAAATGAAATGGATTAAAAAGTCCCTAGAAATCCAAATTGTATTTGGAATCTTTTATCTATCCAGGTTTTCAACTCTGTTGGAGGTTTACCCTTTGTTGAGATTTAAGATATCCTCGATAATATCGCGTCTGGTGCATATTTTAGTAAGTTTAGTATTTCTTAATTCTGAGGGGCACCTACTTCCGTATCATGAATTTATGTCTCTTTGTGATATAGTTCATGTGAAAACATGAACTGAAACTAGTCTGGGATGTTATCAAAAAACTTTGTATCAACAAACAAGGTAAAAGAGGTTTCCTTTAAATCAATGCAGAGATATTATTAAATGAAAATGTTCAAATCGCCATCACTGTAATGATTAGTGTAAGGTTGCCTGGCAACACGTGGACACCCCAGGAAGTCACTGTGCCCAGCGGCTCAATGCCAAATAACTTGTCCAACAAATGCTCACGAGTCATTTTTGTGTTTTATTGGGAGTTACACTGACAAAACAGCCTTTTGTCACCTCGAAACCTTTTGTTGTTTCAAGGTAGAATAACTTTTTAGTTGCCAATATTTCGTGAATTCATTTTTATATGTGACCTTTTTCATGGGACGACATTTTTATTATTCATTTGTGAGATGTAATGTACAATATCAAATATTTTAATATTAAACTTTTATGCTTGTAGTGTGGGGAGTGCATGCGTATGTGTGACATTAAACTTCCCTAACAATGAAAGCTGTTGCCAAAAGTCAAGTCTGCAGTCTCTGTATACTGGTGAGGGAGCGTAGCGTCAGTGACAGTGCACAGTATCATCGTCCCAAAAAAGTGCAAATATGTCTGGAAACACAACAACAAACTATTTCCTTAATTTTCCAAACAGGACACTCAAAGGTAAGTCTCTAAACACAGGAACCAAACTGATACATGCCAACCAGACACAGCACCATAATTGCTGAATTCATCCAAAATTGACACGGAATTTAAAAGTGAATCAATTTGAGCTGCAGAATGTATTCTTTAGTTTCAGCTCTCCATTAATGATAAACTGAAAATTTGGTGGAAATGGTGGCAGCATCACGTTTCTCAAATGATTGTCTCTTGCAAATTGCTGATATATTTAGGAGTCCTCCAGGGCTCCCTCGTGCTCGTACATGGGTCACAGGTGGGGGTCAATAAACAAGTCAATAGAAAGACATTAAAGTGCGTCTCTATGGAAAGAAAGAGTCTTCCAGAACACTCTGTGTTCTAATTTCCTCTTCTCTTGTACCGGCATTCAGGGACTGGACATATGAGGTTCTCCCTGACATAGCTTTTGCCAGAGGAACAGGTTTTTATCCTTTCTTTGCTCAGCCCGACTCATCTCTTCTTCCCCTGTTCATTACATGGCCTCCTCTCTGGCTCACAGTGGAGGGAGACTGACTGACAGCTAATATTCTCATCTCTGACATTCATTCCACTATTATCTTCTCTCTCTGAGATACCTGTTTCCCGGGGAGGAAGAGAAGAAAAGATTTTCTCATCTGCCAGTTGACTTCTTAAAGTCTTTGTCCCTCTTCTGTGGGAGCGGCTCGAAAAAATGGCTGAATCCTTCAGGTCTCCCCAGAGCACGTTGTGAATCTCTCACCGACCTTGGCTGTCACCGGTGAGTTTTCATTAAGAAGCCTCTTGGTTGCCAAGCAGAGAGTGGAGAGCTGCTGTGCGGCTCAGCTTGTGGATGTGTTTTAATCTGCTGACTCTAGAGACTGTTCAAGCAAACATCTTACTTCCAAAAAGAACAAACACATTTATATTTAAACAGCGATTCTTGTGCAGACGTGTGCAGCGCAGCAGCACAAAGCCTCTGGGATCTGGTCTGTTTAAAGAGTTTGTAATAAACTTTTCAGATCAACTTGAAGGAAATTAACTGAAGGTCTTAAATTTAAAAATGCACACAGTGCAGCTGCGGAAAGACCACATTTATCTGTTGCTGGTTTGCTTTGTTTTTTCAAAAATCAAAAATTGTATTTTCTCTGAATAGGCCATTTCCAGATACAATTATGCCCCACAGATGGAAAACTATTCCTCTGTACATTGTCTGAACTTGGAGTCAACTTGGTACATACAAGCCAAAGTTCCAACAACCTTCGAAACTGGAAGTGGGTTGCTGTATAAATATACGGTTGGGAAACAAGAGTCAACATCTTCCTGTAAGTACAGGACAATACACCCTAGAAATGAGTTTGAGAAGAAGAATATCAACAGCTGCGAGAAATGATGAAGGAGAGGTTTTTAAGGATCATGAAGTTAATGTAGTGAAAAGTATTGATAAATGTGACTTCATGCTAATTAACAACATCCATAAATATAAAGAAAAGGGTAGTACTCAAGTACTTAAAATATTATAAGGAAGAAATCACCAAGGACATATATAGTGTCTGAGAGACTATTAGTTCTGTGAGTATTACTGTTAGTTCGGATCAGAGCATTTGTGGGAAAGGCTCAAAATGTCACAAAAACTAAATAGAAGAAAACAGTAGACTATTTATGGGATAAAACATGTGTCCAGCTGGTGATGATCAAACTAACTTCAGCCTAGTGTGTGAGCACTCCTGGCGGCTAAAAAATATCTTTATCAGTGAAAGTGGGACTCAACAGAAAAGTTTGGGATGCTCTGATCTAGCAGATGTGGAGATATTTCATTGGTTGAAACACTGGCCTGCTGGTGGCGGTAGATAAAAAGTCATGAGAATTATTTCCTGGGGTCCTGTGATATCTGAACCGAATTTCATGGCAATAACAGTTGGGTCTGGGCAACAGAGATGGAAAGACTGAGCAATGATTCGATCTTTTAGAACAGTGGTCGGGAACCTTTTTGGCTGAGAGAGCCATGAAAGCCAAATATTCTAAAATGTATTTCCGTGAGAGCCATATATTTTTTAACACTCAATACAACTAAATGCGTGCATTTTTAAGTAAGACCAACAATTTTAGAGTATAATAAGTTTCTGAATTTAGTCTTTTTAATAACGTTGTTATACTGAAGCTAACCAATAATAAATAAAATACTTCTTACCATTAATGCGACTTCTGGTGCTGCATGGTTTTGCTGATGGCTTTGTAGTCTGGTTGATACGTGGTGAGGTTAAGCTTCATGCAGGCGTTGAGGCTTCCATCCGTTAAACGTGATCGTAGGTTGGTCTTGATGTTTTTCAGATGTGAGAATGACTGCTCACATGCATACGTAGAGCCAAACATGGTCAGTACGGCAATACTCACACGCAGCAGTGTGTGATATGTGACAGGAAGCGCGTTCCACGTTTTGACAATCAGCTGGTCTTCGGGTTGAAGTTTTTTCATTTCTGTCCACTTGTGTTTGCTCGCCAGCTCTGCTTGCTGTCGTGCAAGTCTTTCCAAATCTTCATTCAGTGACTTGAACTTATTCACCCACATGTCTGAGGCCTTCAGGTCAGCAACTTCTACCTCAAAATCTCTGATGGAGACACCAGGGATGTAACTCAGGTCGGCTTTGTCTACTGTACACTCGTGTGGATGAGTGATGAACTTAAAAAGACGAGTGCGCTCACGAAATTGTCCAAAGAATGCTTTGAATGACTGCAAGAGATTAGATGTGAAGCCAGCTAGCTGCTGGAGATCAAAATGTTGAGCGGGGTCACTTGCTGTGCACGCATCTTTAAATTCGCTCAGTTTTTCAAAGTGTAGTAAACGACCTGTTTCAATATCCACGATAAAGAGTTCCAGCTTGTTTTCAAATGCAAACACTGCTTGTTGAAGGGATAAGACTGTATGTCCAATGCCTTGCATTTTCACATTGAGCTGGTTCAGATGTTCAGTCATGTCCACGAGATAGTAAAACTTCAGGAGCCACTCAGTGTTAGCTAACTCAGGATGCTCGACGCCTTTCATTTCTAGAAAAGTCCGGATTTCGCTCAGGCAAGCCGCAAAACGGCTGAGCACCTTCCCTCTTGACAACCAACGCACATTGCTGTACAAAAGCAGACCGGGATAATTATTCCCAACTTCATCCAGCAGTGTTTTAAACTGGCGATCATTTAAAGCTCGGGCAACAATAAAGTTGACCACCCGAATGACCAGCGACATCACCTCACCAAGCTGCTCGCCACATATTTGAGCACAAAGCGCCTCCTGATGTAGAATGCAATGAAAACTTCAACTTCAATGCAATGATGGGTCTATTTTCATGTTCACGAAGAAGCGCTACAAATCCTTTGTTTTTCCCCATCATACACGGAGCACCATCAGTACACACCGAAACAAGTTTATCCATCGGTAGATTTTTTTCTTTAGCGAACTCAATGAAAGACTTGAATAAATCCTCCCCTCTTGTTGTCCCTTTCATTGGCAAAACAGCAAGACTTTCCTCACGCAGTGTGTCACCGGCAGCATACCTTGCAATCACACTGAACTGGGATAAATGGCTTATGTCTGTTGACTCATCCAAAGCGAGGGAAAAGTATGGCGCTGAATTTATGTCCTTCACTTGTGTTTCCTCCACTTGATTTGCCATCATGATGGTTCGATCGTGAACAGTTTTTGCTGACAGAGGCATGTCTTTTATTCTTTTGATTATCTTGTCTTTATCCGAAAAGTCAGCAAAAAGTTCGTTGGCCACATCAAGCATGAATGTTTTGGCATACTCGCCATCTGTGAATGGCTTTCCGTTCCTCACTATTGCTAAAGAACCAGCAAAGCTAGCCGAATTCCAGTCACCTTGTCGGGTCCATACACGGAGTTGCTGCTGACTAGCTTGCACTCTGCACAGTAGCTCTTGGCATGCCTTCTTCCTGCTGTCCCCCGCTGGATATTTCGATGAAAATGTAGCATGGCGTGTGTCGAAGTGCCGCTTTATATTTGACCGTTTCATCGATGAAATTTTATCATTGCATATTAGACACACCGCAGAACCTGCTCTCTCCACAAATGCAAATTCCTCTGTCCATTCGTCCTGAAATGTACGGTACTCCTCATCCTTTTTTCTTTTCGCCATCTTCTTTGTCAAAGGGGTTTGCTCTGCATAAACTAGCTAGCTGACTATTTGATTAAAAGGAGGGAAGTTTACTTCTTGACCTCACATGACCTCACATTATCCAATAAAAATAGTACCCCGAAGGACAGCTGGGATTGGCTCCAGCCACCCGCAACCCTGAACAGGAGCGTGTAATATTTTACTTTAAAATGTCAGCGGAATTATTGATTACTTATCGTGTTAAGAAATGTCAGCTAAGATTTATCGAAATAAATAAAGGTTAAATTAAAAAAAAATTACAAAAAATCTGTGAGCCAGATGCAGTCATCAAAAGAGCCACACCTGGCTCGCGAGCCATAGGTTGCCGACCCCTGTTTTAGAAGCTCACTGTTAGTGTGACAGATATGACATTTTTTGCTTTCAAGGCATGATCCCTAAAAACATCTTTCATACGGTATATAAACAGTTTATGATAACAGTAAAATGATTGCACAACTGAAAATCTTTCCACTTGTTGTCAGATCTAAAAAAAAAAATTCTAAATCATTCTTTACTTATTCAAATCATCATCATGAATCCAGTGAAAAAAATCAATCTCAATCGGCATTCATTTCTTGGACAAATCACTCTGCAGTAGTTACGGGTATATATCGGCTCCACCGCAAATTATGCCGAAAAAAGGGTATAGGAGGATCTGCTGACTATATTCATTAATTGCGTCTACTGCATGAAGTAATTTTTTATTGATTAATTTCATTGAATCTTTTAGCCTATAGAGGGGTAAGTATATGACATAATGACACCTCCACGGTCACTCCCATTATTGTGACAAATGCATTCAGTCAGTGTCTACCAGTGGCGCATTGGAATGGGAAACAAAAAAAACTGAAAAGAGATTATATAATAAAAAGCTGTCTTGCAAATAACAGGACAAATGGAATCAGGAAGAAGCATTTACAGACTGCGGAAGGCAGAAGAAAAGAGAAACAATTGATACTTTCTGAGGGCCTGAACAGCTTGCTGATGGACATTTAGTGTACTCCAAATACTTCTACAGACCTGTCCACACAACCATCCACAACAAAATGTGCTAATTAATAAATGGCAAAAATCAGAAATACTCCTTTTAAACTCAACACACCTGCTGCCAATTTATATAATATAATATCAGAAACTGAATTAATCGTCCTGTCTAAATATTATTTTGCCAGTTTGAGGCTAGATCAGATTATGGGATTATGTATAGCTCTTGTCTTCCGTGCTTAATTTAACTCACCGTCTAGACCTGGGAAGAGAAAAGTCAAGAGCTGCGAGACACCAACACTGAGGAAACAGAGGAGACCCGCCAAAGAATGTGTTTGTGTTGCTTCTTCAAAGTTAGCTTTGGCAGCAGAAACTGAAAAATTAACTGGATGCTGACTACACTCTCCCATTATCCGTGCTCTTTTGTTTGTAGCGTTGGTGACAATGCTGCACTTCCCTCTGACTCTCCACTGATGACCCACACTTGCTTCAAACTTCCTCTCAGTAATTAAATGTGTATGGGTTTGATACTTTGTAAGACATCAATTGCAGTAGACTAACAAGACCACAGCAGCCTCCCCTGTGATCTCCTTTGAAACACCAGGTTGGATTGCAGGCAAAAGATGCTAGATTGCTTGGCAACAGGAAGTGTTGCAGTGGCAGATGGAGCAATATTTCGCATGTTGACTCCTTTTTTACAGCCTCCAGGATTTCAAAGAAATGTCTTGCTTATTTATCCATTTGTTAACAGTAAATATACAAGGCCATAGATGATTTAGGCCAAAATAGAAAAGTGCCTAATGGTGTACCACTCTTTGTTCCCTGCTGTTCTTGTGGCATTGGGCATGTATATGTCACATAAATCACTTCTTACTGATTCTTATGCTGTAATTGCCATCCAAAGAAAGTTTAACTTTAAACCTGTGTCCACCAAAGGCCAGCGCATTTTTCTAATTCATTGTAATGGGAGTACCACATATAAACACTATGCTACACACACCAGCAGATATTTACATATATACACCCATGTACGTATGTGTGTATTTCTATCTTCCGTGTACACATACTTGGATAATAAAGCTGATACTGATTCATCAATAGCAAGAGATATTTTACTTTTGTTGGCCTTCATGTAATTCCAGTCCAGTCCAACAAAATTGTTATGCTGCCATTTACAAAGTTGCATTGTCCAGTGTTCAGAAAAAGAATTCACACTGAAGTAGTAGTGATAGTATTAGAAATGAGCGCTTCATGCATTTTCCAACAGTTATGGACGCTGCTTTGTCTGGCTCAGAGAATTGGAGAAGAACGTCCTTGAGTGAAAAAAGGCACTTTGAGGAGCTGACCTGTTGCCTGGACTACAGTAGTGAGGTACTCACCCTCTGAGAGCCATGGCCTGGACTGTGTTTGAATGTGTATCACAGTGTCTTTTTGTCCTCACACAGTGCTCTTTGTTCTTGTTAACACTTGTTGAATGTGTCACCTGCAGCTGCTGGCTAAATGACAAATCCTTTGTTTTGGTGTAAGAAAGCACTGCTTCAAAACAAATGGTCTTAGTCACATAGACACAAAGCAATGCCAGCTCTTTTTTTGAAGTATTTCTGGTATTTGTATTTTATTTTTAAGTCCATAGACATCTGCACACATGTTGAACTTTTGAACAGCATGTTTGGTGATCAATTAAGGTCCCCATTTTCACTTTGGGCATACACTGTACACAGCTGTCAGCTGCTTTTTTGTTTAAAAAAACTGAAAAATATACCTACATGTCATTTTGTTTAAAACTAAGATTAAACAGAAATGTTGAAACAACAATTTGTGGATTCAATGGCAGTTGCATGCTGAAACTATTTTTTGGCTGGGGCAGTGACTTCCTTGAGTCTCTGCTCTCACAACCTCAAGATTCAAGAAAGTAATTTTCCAAAAACTATTCCTTTAACTAGGAAGCAATGTGTATGTGTCAAACTGACAATGCTGCTTTCACTCACCAGTGAGAGGAGTTGCAACGCTATATAGGTTCTGAATTAGTATAGTCTCTCCAGCGTGAGTATTCAGTGTTGAACATCATGGTTGAACATAAAAGCTGACGTTTTGGCCTGACGGTGGCACAAGAAGAACGTTCCTGAAGTAACCAAAATGGGAAAGGGTTGTCCTCTGGGGTGCGTGAATATTAAAGTTTTATAGTTAACTTCATTGCATATAATTCTGCCTATTACATTTTTGATAATTATTGTGCTTCAGGTCATTAATATTCTATTCTGAACACATGACCTATACACCCCCACGCCTTAGTCCTTCCCCAGAGGTCATCAAAATATTTGCATATTTTTTATGCAACATTTTCCCTGCGGTTTCACTTTTTCGCAAAAACATTGACAATGCCCAGTCAAGTATTATATATATTTTTTCTATATTCTGAATTATTATACCCATATTGTCAGTCTTGGTGAACATCTGTGCTTTGGCAATACTGTACTTTTTAAAAAGTTGGACAGACAAACAAACAAACAGCTCATTGTCTTCCCTTGGCCCAAACAACAGTGGAGTAAAAGCCTCCACAGAGTGCTGATAATACCATTAGGCACCATCACATAAAATACACATCATATGTTGCAGAAGCCTCATACACAAACACAAGGGTTTCATCTTCCTGCAGGGTCTCATCAGTCTGCCAGGAGGGGTTTCAATCCTGCCCATGTGGCTTCTGTCCCCTTTTTTCATGACCTCCGCCATCAACTAGCTCTACAATTGGTGCATATAGCTTTCAGCACCTTGGATCTATTATTCACAATGCAAGCATCATGCTTCAGCTGGAAGGGAAACATAAGCATGTAAATATACAGGAAGGAAGAGAGATGGATATACATTTCATAAGACAAGGATGTGAGGAGGATGGGAACTGGGAGGATTGATGGAAGGATCAGAAGAGGAAGTCGGATGAGGGAGACTGGGACTGGGTGATGATGTGCCATTTCATCTCTGCATTATTTATACGTGCATATATCATCTCACAGAGGTTGTGACACACATATATTTTACAGAATGTTTGCCTGAAGTGCCATACAAGCCTAATGATTGCAGGCTTTATGTGTAACATGGCTATATATATACACGATAGATTATCTTTCTATAGTTCTATGAGACTGTGATGTTTATTGCAATGAAAAATTGCAAAAAAATTTATAAAAGTTTATCCTCAGCAATCATAGCTAAGTGCATGTTACAATGATTGGTATGCTAGTAGATGTGTCAACATGCTCCCAATGACAATGTTACCATGCTGATGTTTAGAAGGTAATAGATACAGTGGTCACTAGCTTAGTTTAGAGCAGTGTTCTCAAACCCAAATTACCATACTTCTCTGCATGTTAAACATGTGAGCATGTTTAATCACTTGTCCGCTGTCTATCTTTTAAGTTTAGAAAGAGATCTTTAATCCTACATTACTCCCATAGAGGCAGTGGTGGGTCTTGACAAACACAGGGGCAGTATGGCAGCCCAAAGGTGTCTGGGCCATTTGCTATTACTGCACCATAATTTGTAGCAATGACAATAATAGGAACATTTAATTGTTATGCATACAAATGTTGCAATTGCTGTACGCCGTACAGCTTTATTAGTAAATCAATCATTCCATTCATGTGTGAGGTGAGCTAACAGGAAGTCAGCCAGTTCAACTACAGTATGTCTAATGTGCATGCTCTCAACTGGTTCTGCCTGAAAAGGACTATATTGAGCATGTGCTACGTTCTCAGCCTGAAACCTTTTTCAGTTTGCCCAGCTTCTTTTTTTTTTTTTTAACACTAACCATAATTTTTTTCTACCAATCAATCCAAGTAGTTTTGTTGCTTAAACCTAACCAAGCGTTTCACAATGAAACCGGATGTGTGTCTGTGAGCTCCTGGTGCACCTCAACAGTCAGCAATATTTCACTGGTATTAACTCAACTCCAAATGAGAAACTTTTTTTCCCTATAGGATTTTTGTTATTAGCTTGAAGCAGCACAGTTTAAAGGGTGAGAAACTTTACGTTATTTTATTTAACACACCAACTGAGACATCCGTCAAGGCAAAGATGGCAGCTGACCAAGAAAAAACAACACTAAAATATCTCATGAAAGCAGTCAGGGATTCTAACGACGAAGTATCAGGTCCCGTCCCGTTCGTTAGATGTTTTGTGTTGTGTTTGTACTTCCTATTTTATTTTGTTAACTGCATGTTCCCTCTTGGGTCTGTTGTTTATAGCTCCGGTCCCCAGCTCTCTCCACTCTATTCGTTAGTGTCTCCACCTGTGTCTCGTTATCCCCTCCCACTTCCTGGTGTATATAGTCTGTGTGTTGTTTGTCCCTGGTTGCCAGTTCGTCTTCGTTCATTTGTCAAGAGTTCCAGTGTTATTCCAGTTCCCCGAGTTCCTAATTTCCCCGGTTTCCTCGATCCTGTTTCCGTGACCTGACTCCGTCTTCGCCTGATCCCTACCTGTTTTGCCACTATGCTGAGGACCTACCTGTGCATCGACCTTGTTTCCGTGACCCGACCCTGCCCTTGGATTTTCCCTGTATGTTCTGTATGTCCTGTTGTATTTCTACGTTACGCAGTAAAGTATATCATCATCATCATCATCATCATCATCATCACCATCGTTCTGTCTCTGAGTCGTGCTATTGAGTCTCTCTCTCTCTCCGTGTGTACTGGTCGTACCGTTACAGTACGAACTGGCCAATAACATGGACTAAACCGACTCGGAGACCATTCGTTCGGCGATCTGCGCACAGGGCGCTCACCTCCAAGCTCTGGAGGAACAGCTGTGTGTGTAGGAGTTCGATCCCTGACGGACTGTCAAATGGTGTTCCAGGGTACTACCAGTTGTCAGGTGGACCAGCTGACCCGACAGTTCCAACAGCTGGGGACACCTCCAGGCATTACTTCCTTCGACTACTACCCCAAGGGAGCCGAACACTACGGGCCAGCTAGCAGCAGCAGCCGCCCCAGTCGTCATCCCGAGTGCTACTCACCCAATGATTCACCGCTCCCGGCCTGAACGTTTTTCCGGAGCTTCGGAGAATTGCAGAGCGTTTCTAACAGTGTCGCCTACATTTCGAACTCCAAGCCGCTTCTTTCCCGACAGAGCAGTCCAAGGTGGCGTATGTAATCTCGTACCTATCTGGACAGGCTGAAGCGTGGGCAACGCCGGAATGGGCCAGAGAGGCACCCATTTGCCAGTCTTTGAGAACCTTCACAGAGACTTTAAGAATTTTTTTTGATCAGACGGCTCCAGGTCGAGAGGCGGCCCGCGCTCTCACTAGTCTGCAACAGGGTAACCGCCAGACTTCTGATTATGATTACTACTGGACTGCCCATGTCGGAGGGCAAATCTACCATCCTGACGGTGGTTGACAGGTTCAGCACGATGGCACATTTCATCTCGCTACCTAAACTTCCGTCGGCTAAAGACACGGTGGAGGTGGTCCTCTCTCAGATATTCCGGATACATGGGTTCCCGAAGGATATTGTGTCTGATCGAGGTCCCCAATTCGTTTCTCGATTCTGGAAGGAGTTTTGTGAGCTGTTGGGGGCCAAGGTCAGTCTGACTTCGGGTTATCACCCCCAGTCGAACGGACAGTCGGAGAGGATGAATCAGGAGATGAGGACATGCCTACGGTGTCTCATCTCCCAGAACCCAACAACCTGGAATAAACACCTAATATGGGTAGAGTATGCCCACAACACCTTACCTGTCTCTTCTGGTTTCTCTCCCTTCCAGGGTGCATATGGGTACCAACCTCCGCTGTTTACGGACCAGGAGGCGGAGTCCAGTGTGCCCTCAGCCCAAGCTATGGTTCGCCGTTGTCACCGGATGTGGAGTCGGGCTAGGCAGACACTCCTCCGCAGCTCCGCCAACCACAAGAGGACGGCCGATGGGAGGAGAGTCCCTGCACCTACGTATGTTTTGGGACAAAAGGTGTGGTTGTCCAGCAAGGACCTTCCGCTGCGGGTGGAGTCGCATAAATTGGCTCCACGTTTTGTAGGCCCGTTTCCGGTGTCCAGGGTCATCAACCCTGTGGCAGTGAGACTGCAGCTGCCACGGTCCATGAAGGTGCACCCCACTTTCCACGTTTCCCGAGTGAAGCCCGTTAGAGAGCCAGTTGGTTCCCGCAACCAAACACCCCCCCCGGTTCTTCGAGGGAGGGGAGATCTACACGGTCAAGCGGCTTCTGGCGGTCCGAAAGAGGGGCAGGGGACATCAGTATCTGGTGGATTGGGAGGGGTATGGTCCAGAGGAAAGACAGTGGGTGGCGACTAAGAACATTGTGGACCATACCCTAATCAGGGATTTCCATCGCCAGCACCCAGAGCTACCTGGGACGTCGGGTGCCATCCCTAGAGGGGGAATGGGGGGTACTATCAGGTCCTGTCCCATTCGTTAGATGTGTTGTGTTTGTACTTCCTGTTTTATTTTGTTAACTGCATGTTCCCTCTTGTGTCTGTTTCTAGTTCCGGTCCCCAGCTGTCTCCACCTGTGTCTCGTTATCCCCTCCCACTTCCTGGTATATATAGTCTGTGTGTTGTTTGTCCCTGGTTGCCAGTTCGTCTTCGTTCATTTGTCAAGAGTTCCAGCGGTGTTCCTGATTCCCCTGTTTCCTCGATCCTGTTTCCGTGACCTGACTCTGTCTTCGCCTGATCCCTACCTGTTTTGCTGCTACGCTGAGGACCTACCCGTGCATCGACCTTGTTTCCGTGACCCGACCCTGCCCTTTGATTTTCCCTGTATGTCCTGTTGTATTTCTACGTTACGCAGTTCATCATCATCGTTCTGTCTCTGAGTCGTGCTATTGAGTCTCTCTCTCCGTATGTACTGGTCGTACCGTTACACGAAGTGACCTCACATAAACAAGAAAACAGCTGACATCCAAACGTCACTGTAGGTGCTGAGGAGGACAACTTCAGAGACACTTACACTCGAATCTGAAAGACAACGTGGACGATCTCATGAAGTTGAGCAGGAGATCAAACAAAGATCATTAACATCGCAGAGAAATCTGAGAGCAATGACATGAGTGGATACTTATAACGTCTCATCCCGCAACTGCTGGGGAACTATTACTTGCCATCCACGCTCACCCTGGAGAGAAGTCACTGTATAAGAAGACCCTCAGATCGGATTAGACCCATCATTGCAAAATTCTTAAACTACAGGGAAAAAAACAAGGTACTCCAGTTAGCCAGAGAAGGGGGCTGTGTGTTTATATATGATGTTTTTGGATTAATATTACTGCTGTATTAATTTGTTGCATTGTACTGCTGTAGATGTTTATGGTTATGCTACTTTGAACTCTTTTATATACTGTTCTCAATCGCTTTGGCATATTCTTTGAAACAGTCTTAAGGCGAGACACTACTTTTTTTTTCATGCACTGATTAATTTTGAGATTATTTTCAAATCAAGTTTATTTATATAGCCCAATATCACAAATTATACATTCATCTCAGTGGGCTTTACAGACTGCACAGGATACGTCACCCTCTGTCCTTAGACCCTCGCATCGCACAAGGAAAAACTCCCTAAAAGATACCCCACAATTAGTGGGGGAAATATGGAAGAAACCTCAGGGAGAGCAACTGAGGAGGGATCCCTCTCCCAGGACGGACAGAGGGTGCAATAGGTGTGTATTTTGATTCCAAAACATGTCTTCTTTCAGACTAGTGGGAAGAAAACATCCAAAGAACCCATTTATGTGTTTTATTTTACTAACTTTGTCTATTTGCTTCTGTAGATTTAATGACTGAGTATTAGATGCCAATTTAGCAATATGTTAAATGGTGGAAAAATGAAATGATCAAAACAGCGATTATGAGCAACAGGCTGCTAAAGAGCCTAGTACCTCTGCTGCAGGACAGCAAGCCAGCCCCCCTGCTTCTTCTTCAGAATAGCAGCCATGGCTTAAGAGAGGTCACTGGCATGTGCAGGCTAGAAGTGCAAAGTCTCATTCTCCACCACGCAATATGGCACAGGGATCCAGGCGTGCCCCACATGCATCAAGTGGCCAGACCAGAACTACACAAAAAAAAACAAAAGGCAAAAAATAATCATGAACTGATATCAACATCCTGGAGTTTCTCACGTATATGGGACTGACCGTCTTCTTTGCACCGGTGAAACTGGATGACATCCAGGATTACTGAAAGAAAACACATCGCGTTCAGTGTGCTATTTCCAGCCAGTGTCACACTACGGGACAGGTAGCAGGTGATATCCTAGAACATCCACATCAGCGATCCTGATAAAGATGTTGAAAATGACCACCCCGGGAAACAAACCACTTTCCGATTGATGGACGACCACGCTATCTCCTGAGCCACAGCCGCCCTCAAAAGACATCGTACCTGGACAGTGGCTTTCACCTGTATGTAGACAACTCCTACACCTGTCCCAAACGACCTACTGGTTTTTTGTGAAGTGGATGGACACACGCAAGGTCTCTATTTGCTCTACGATCCACCGAGCATTCTCTGAAAACATTGTACAGAGGAAAGTCAAAACTCAGAATCCATCCCATGCCCAACACCTTTCATTGAATGTAACAAGCACATGGGGAGGTGTTGATTTGTATTACTTGTAGTACACTACAAGAGAATGCACTGGTACCGGACACTGGTTCTCCACTTCCTGGACATTGCAGCCACAAAACAGTTCCTTCCTTCATAAGGAGCTCTGCCGAGAGAAGCACAAGCAGCCCCATGACCCACAGGGCCTTCCTACAGGAGCTGACAGCCCACCTCTGTAGTGTCACTGTTGCTGTCCCTCCTGCCAAGGCACAAAGACACTTACCCGGGAAATCTCTTACCAACCGCATCCATGTAGGACGGCCACATGTGGGCACAAAACCTGTGTTCACTGCAGGCAGACCATGCAGGTGATTCAGTCTACCCCCGGGGAGTGCAGGGAGTTGTCTCATTGCAGACAGGAACTGCTTTGAGGCATGGCACTGGGAACCTTTTGGTGGAAAGGCAGGACTTCTTTGTGTATATTGTAATGTATTTGATGTGTGTTGATTAGAATTTCTGTTTCTTTTCCCCCTGATTCCCAAGGCTTAGGAGAACATTAAAACGTTTTTGTAACTTGTTTTTCTGTGTCGTGTGAAAACATTTCCGTTTTGTCTTCATGGTACTATAACTATATCCACATTTACGGGATATAACAGCAGCGCACATTTTCTGATAGACCAGTTTGTCCTGAAAAAACAGTATATATATATATATATAACTTGATTTCACATTAAAGGTTGAGGTAATACAAGCATTATTACACAAGAGATCAGGCCAAAAATAAGAAAAACAAATGACTTAGACTGCAGAGGGTTAATTGGTTTTTCCATTACATTGGAACGAGTGCAGAAGCGAAAGAAAAACTAAAGGGTGCACGGATCAACTTCACCTATATACTGTATCTCTTCAGGTAGCAGGCACCTGCTGTCTGGGGTGGAGTCATCTCATCTGGGAACAGCAGGAGCTGTCAACAGAGTTAAAGTCCTCCAAAACCTTCAGAAGAACCTTTCTCTCCTGATCAGACGCATACTGCAAAAAGGTTACCTTTATGTTAAATCGTGTTTTGGACCAATAGCAACATCATAACACTCTAAGATCCAAGCAATATTATTTTTATTACAGATAGATGGCCAGAGCCACAAAAATACATCCTAATAAAGTTTTCATTTAAGGTTTGAATTCTCCAAACCGTAAAGCGCCACTAAAGAATATGGAATCATTCACCACCACCACTAACCCTGACTGCTCAAAGTAAATGTCTTGAGCAATGTCACCTTCAACTCATGTTCTGTGTTGAATGATACGTCTCTCTGTGCAGTGAGGGGTGGATCTGAGAGGATAGTGTAGGCCTCAAATGTTGCAGCTCATTCAGTGGCAGGTGAAAAGAGGCGTCTGTGTCATTGAGAAAGTACATGGCCTTCTGAAGTCCTCCCCAAGCCCATGGTGACAAAGATGGCAGTCGACAGGGGATCCAACATTCCAAATACAGAGTGAAAGGGGAAAAACCTAAAAAACAAAAAAATTTGAATGTCTGTCTGTTTCTTTTTGTTTTAGTGCCCAACATTTTTTTTTAAAGTTTACTGAAGATGTTTCAACATTACTCAACAGTAAATGTTGAACTGTGATGGCATTACTTTGTAAAGCAAATTATATGAATGTAGGTAAAAACTATTAATGTTCGTTCATTTGATAAAAATGTTGTTTTCAGTCAGATTAATTATTTTAAATCTCAGGTTGATGTTTGCACATGTGTTTCTTTGCATACGTGTTCTTACTTAATGTGTTTTATTTTATTGTCCTGATGCAGCAATTTCCTCTCTTATGCAAATACAACCAGGAGGAATTGCCCATCAGCACATTGTATCACTAGTACTGATGTCTTGAGAAGGAGGACTGAGGAGAAAGCCGTGTTTAGGCAACCAGATTAAGCAGAGTAGCATGAGACCCAACAAAGCCAGGGGAGTCGAGAAATGGAGAATTTATACCTGCCAACATCAATTGTCCCCTGAGGTGTAGACTCACTGGGTGGCTGAGACGGATGAGAAGGAGCAGCAGGTAAGGGCTGGAGGAGAGGATAAGAGCAAAGGAGCTGCAAAACAAAGTGCTGGCTGGAAGTCAGGGGAAGGCTACATGATTCATAATCAGCAGATGAATGGTGAGGAGAACTGGTATGGTCTTGTATAAGCAGACCTCTCTCTGCTCCTTGGTGTACCTTTTGTTCTCATGAACGGATGTTCCCCTTGTCGGATCACAGGCTTGTACAACAGGGTTTGTGATGAAAGTTTTATCTTCTGTTATGGTGACTCCAGTGCAGTTTACCTCTTGTGTGTCCAGACTTTATTAGTGTTAGGTTTAGCATGATGCTCCTTAATTGTCACATAAGTGTGGCTGGCTGGTACTGGAGACCAGCAAGCAGTACAACTTTTGTAATCTGCTGCCATCACATTTTTGACACTACACACACATAACTGTGCTCATTGGGGATCACCATGTCAGCAGTCAGCATCACCATGGAAATCTTCCATCTCTACACACAGCTGATTCACATTAGCTAATTAGTGCAGTTTGACACACACAGACAAACAAATACACACACAGACAAACAAATACACACACACACACACACCCACACACACACACACACACACACACACACACACACACACACAAACACTGGATGTTTTCAGGTTTTAAGGGTAAACACAGGTGTAATTGATTATGGTCGTGTTCTATAGAAAAATAATCACACCTATCACACCCCCGTACTCTAGAATAGCCTCGCTATGGACATCAGACAGTCTGATTCTGTCACTCTCCCCCTCTGACAAACCCACCCTTTTCAAAATAAAAGCCCTATTGAGAAAGTGTATCTTAACAGGAACCTCAGGATGAGGCTTGTTTTTCAAAATAAAAGTCCCCAGCAGTCACTGTAAGTTAACAGGAACCTAGATAGGGGCCTTGTTTTTGAAAATGAGAGCCCCATAGAGTAACTTTATCCTAACAGGAAAATCAGGGTGAGGCTTGTTTTTCAAAATAAAAGCCACATAGAGTAACTTTATCCTTACAGGAAGCTCAGGCTGAGGCGTGTAGTTCAAAATAATATAAATAAAAGCCCCAGAAGGAAACTATAACTTAAAAGGGAACTCAGGCAAAAACGTGTGTGAAAAAACATCCTCGGCCTGTGTGCGTGGCCTATGAATCTCAAATACAGAGATGACGGGAGTTTTTAACCTGTGATAGCTTTACGTTTTAAAGAGTATGTAAATATCATATAGTAGCGTCTTCAGTGAAGCCTCATAGTAAAACAAGTTTTATTATACGACTTTCAGTTTTTTAAGCAGAGAGTATTTTGTAAGTGAGACAGTAAGTGTCACAAATACTATTCCCCATAGTGCTTTAGGTACTCCTGGAGATGCTACTATCATCTCCTACACTTCACCCACCAACCCTGTCACTGCGCAGAAGGAAGCGGGCTTCTACTCATGGACACTACAGCATGTGGCCTATGGAACTCAACAATACAGCTACTGCTATTAATACTTAATTATTACATATTATGTGTTTCATTACTTAGCACCTGTCCCATTACCTTTGTCGTTAATATTGCTGTTCTTGTTTTTGTTCTTCGTATTATGAGGGATTTAATGACAATGAGTATTATTAGTTTATTTAATTTTTATTTTATTCCATTTTTTAAATGATTATTATTATTATTATTTACACACATGCACATGAAGGGGCCAGTGGAAAAAAAAGAAAAGCTGAATACACTCGATACTAAACGCATGGTCACTGAGGAGCACCACAAATTTGTGCGCCAGCCCAACTTGATAGTTCTCTTATTATTATAAAAAAAATGTTGTTGATTATTATTATTTGCTCAGTCTTCCCTTTTTCTTCTCTTTATCTTTCCTCTTTCTTCTGTCTCTTCTTTATCAGTAACAAACACACACACACACAAATACACACACACACACACACACACACACACACACACACCCACGCCCCACATAACCACCCTTAGAAAGACCAACTGGTTTGCATGTTTATGATAATGATTTGTTAATTTCACTTTTTAAATGTATTGTTTGTTTTGCTTTTTTTGGATTTGTCTCGTTTTGTTTCGTTTGGTCTATATTCCCGTTCTTGTCTATATCTATGTATCATAGTATTTATATCACTACCTGTATGTAATATTACCTGTTTTCTGAACTGCACCAATAAAAAAAAAATTATTATTCATCCAAAATTCATCCTGAGGGGAACATGAACGTCCAAATCAGATTTCAAGGCAAACCATCCGACGGTATGCATAAAACCACAAATATGAACGTCATTACTAACAACATGGTTATGTTTTAGATAAGCTCATGGGTTAGTTGTATCGCCACTTTCCGTTGCCAGTGTTTTTAAACAAAGTCGGTATACGTTAATGGGCTCTCATTCGGATTAAACCCAAAATGTTCTCACACCGAGGCTGTGCAGTACGGCATAGAAAACAAGTCCATTTGGACGCTACCGCTGAAATACATGGGGCGTGGACGTGGCACAACATGTCAGCTGCTGAACTTTTTGGCTGGTCAGTAGCCTTCGGGGAAAAAACACCCATTGGCCTCAATGTTATGTTCACTTCAACCTACGTGAACTACATTCTAGTGAACATCCCCCCTCTTCTCCTCCAGTTATCAACAGACAGGGCCCTGAGTTCAATAGGCTTAACATGCAGTGAGTCATTTCCTTTCATCACAGCCAGCTGAAACTTTAAACGTTCTTACTATGTTTCGATAAATAAAAGACAACGCAGCTAAAAAGAAGTTGGAAAGATTGCATTAGAAGAGAGCGCTGTTGGAAATTATGGATAAGGATGTTTAATAAATGCTTTTTTTGTACTGACGAAATGCAAATCTGCAGTTTTACTATATGTTATGCTGTGGTAGATTCTTGTGTTTCTGGATAGTAAACCCCAGAAACATGTTTCACTTGTCGTAAACCCTTAATAAGCGATTGCATTGAGTTAGAGAAGCGAATGGAACAGCAGCTGGCCAAAAGTGACATCCAGACTTTCTGTGCAGAGTATGATGGGTGGATGTCTCTGATAATATCCCAACCAGGCCCTTAGAAGAGGCTTGGTTGCTTTTAAGTAGCACCCAACTTCCAAGCTGTAACAGCCCTCAGACCCTCCAGGAGTTCACTGTAGCTTTTTTTTTTTTTTTTAAACCTGTGTAATTTATTTTATTGTTAATGGATGATGGATTTTGTGATTGCACCCATCTGTCTGAAGCCTCTATTGTAATTACTGAGTACAACAAAATGCCTTGTGGGACTGAGAATTCTATCAAGGACCGACCACATCACAAGTATGGAACTCATCAGAGGTTGCAACAGCACTGTTCAATTTACAATAATCACCTATTGCTACTGAAAGAATCTGCTGTCAGTTAGCTTCAGTAGAAATGGGCCGAATGGCATCATGTAGAATCAGAATGCATCAGAATAAGGGGCGGCCACAATGTCAAGACACACGGAGGGGATGAGAGTATAAGCATGAAAAAGCCTATATTACTGATGTATGAGTATTAACTAGTTACAGAACACCATTTGAATCGACAACAACGCCAGGCCCCAGGATGAAATGACTGAGGGGTTGTTAAAAATTGGGTTGGGAGATTTGTTTTCATAACATAAAATGCATTGATTTAACCATGCAATAGCCTCAGAAAGGCTAAATAACAACAACGTCATTGGGCTACTGCTTCAAAATCAAAGAATACATCAATCAGAGCAAGCACATTAGATTAATAAGCAGCATTTATGGGTGTTAGAAACGCCTGTAGAAACAGCTTTCAGTTTTCAGACACCTACAGACGCATCCCATCTCCACACAACAAACAGCGCTGTCCATTGTTTTGAAACAACATCTTGATAGGTAATTGTCAAATACCGTCGCAGCAGTCCGTCGGATTGGTTGACGGCAACCAATATTGTTTGGGGATTTTATTCATGAAAATATTATATCAGACTCCAAAAGTTACTGGGGCCATGGCCCAACTGCTCTTGCAGTCTATGTGTGCAACCTCCCTTATCTTAGTAGAATACTTCTATTTGGATAAATCACTTTGCATGAGAACATCAAATAAGAAAGTAATCTGCTCGTACAAACAACTGTGCTAGCCTTGCTTCAAAGCAAATTAGCTCAGCTCATGCATAAAAATGTACAGTGTCAGCCCAAGATCCATTATACTGCAGGGGGAGAGCCGACACAGGCAGAATGAAGGCTTTTAAAATAGAACATGTCAAGAAGGCTCTGTGTGTTTGTCTCATGGGAACACACTCCAAAGAATATTTGCAAGGCTTGATTTCCCCTTTGGTGGCTGTAGGAAATTATTTTAAATGACTTCTGATTGTTTCCCAGCTGTTGCTGTAATTGACGCTATATCAGATCACCTGAGCGAACAACAAGAATTTAACTTGGGTTTGAAAGTTTGAATACATTCCAATGTTGTTTCTGATCAGGCAAGAAAAAATCCACACCGAAGTCTCTAATATTGTTGAAGACTTTAGCTCATTGACAATAAAAACAACCCTGTGAAAAGCCAATTTCCAGAATTATCTTACAGTTTTAAGTAGTTTGAAGAACACTCTTTACGTGGCTCCATTTGCTTGTTGTAAGCAGTGATAGTGTGTGAAGTTTAAAATGTCTAGTCAATACGGTTCAGCGTGCCAAATCCTCTCCTAATTATTTTTTATGGCTCGCAGTAAGTTTGTGTTTATTCATCCCAAACAGCCAGTGTACCAACTGTACAGATGTTCACTGTGGTTAGCTGACAATACATCCTGCTAATTTTGAAACCTTTAGGAAATCCAGTCCTATCTGTTGGTTTTCTGCCAGACCCATCGTGTTTTTGTGTCGATACGTTCATTAAGTGGAGTCATGAGTTGATGAGGGAAAGTCTTTTCACTAAAATATCTTGAACTGGAGTGGATGCATCGGTTAGCACCATTGGTGTCTAGTTGCTGTTTGATGTGTTTCCTGCATCGTAATAAAACAATAGAGAATAGAGACACAGTGGTCCCTAATAAAATGACCCTACTGAGTAACCTTACAGTATTGGCTTTAATCAGGTAGATTCTGCAAGATCTGACCTGAGTTCCCATCGCTCCACCTGCCTCTCCTGCTGTCTTTGCTTTGCTACAGCAATATTACAATGAAATGTGGCATTCAAAAACATATCAGCCATATGTTTCTGTCAACTTTGCATATGTTATTACCAAGCCAATGTGTTACCAGATTTGGGTGGCTTTGGCTTTCTTTAAACCTCACCACTATCAATTATGTAGAACCATGACAGTTCTTAAATATTAAATAGCTATACTGAACAGGAAAATGTAAATGGCTGTCAACTTGTAGTTAGTTAGCCAAGAATGTTGGTTTGAAAGTGTTTTAACATGTAGTTACAAGTCTAACTTACACTACATATGTAAGAAGAGTTAAAAAAACAAAAAAAACAAGATGTCACAGAGAGTCGGGCAATACTAAGTTCCTGGGAGCACACATTGCAAAGACCTGACTTGGTCCACCACAGCTCTCACGGAGAAGGCCCACCAGAAGGCCTTAACTCCTTCGCAGGCTGAGGAAGGTAAATAGGGAATAGAGATGAGAATGAGAATGTAAATAAGCTTGAAGACAGTATTGTGATAGAACTTTCTACTATTAGGCTTCATTTGATGAAAGGACAGAAAAGTAGACAAGGAAAAGTTAGGGCTCATAAGGGGAAAGTGAATGACAGAAAGGATAAAAAAACATGAGGAGAAAAGAGAATATGCAAGTTAGCGGCAGAGGATAGGGCTTGAATACCAACCGTGCAGGACTAGCAAGCCGTCTCTATGAAGGTTAGAGACTGACAAACCTGCACCTACATGTTCTTTGCTAATCCTGGGAGTCTGGGAATCCCTTTGAAGAGTCTGCGGAGTCCGACACCCATCACGGAACCACGTGATGATACTCAAGTCTCAAGTGGAAGGAAAGTGAAAAAAAAAAAAATCAAACAAAAGGCTGCATGAAGGAAACCCACATGAAGCTGTATTTGAATATGAACACAGAGCAGCACACAGTTTCTAATCAGTCAGAGGTTTGTTCAACAGCTGGTGGGGCAGTGACAGATCAGAGAACAGGCTGAGCAGCTGCTACAGAATAACCAATCACTGATCATCTCAGCATCAAGCTGTCTCCATCCCTCTCTCCCTGTTTGTGTTTGCTTTACCCTTGAAGACCGTTTAGAAAATGTGTACAGCTGCACCACTTAGAATTCATCATGTGGTTTTGTTTCATTTTATTTACATATTTTAGATTCAGTGAACACTTTTTGATCATTGTCTCCAATGTCCAATTATAAGGTGGTTTTCACATATAGTCCATTTTAAACAAACCAATCTTAGTCCTCTTAAAGTGGACCAAAAAGTGGAAAAACAGACGATTGACTCGAAGTTTTCTTTGCATTCACATTGTCAGTCCATTTGAAAAGCGATCCAGTGATAGTTGTCTGTACATCCATGGGTACACACAAACAGGAGCTGCTAATAGATCATTTGGCATAGTCTCAATGGAAATTGATAGAAATGATCTAATCTGCAAATTTTTTTGCATTGAAGTGTTTTTTACTGCCATTTATCCTATATGTTTGCGATCAGTTGTTGCATTGATGTTTTTCTTCTTTCCTTCAATAATAGCTATTTCAAAGAGATAAAAACAGTATAAAAAGAGTGTAACTCAATTGCAATTGGGCTCTAAATATTTTCAGAAAAGCCGTTTTTCTTGTTAGACTGGTTATATTGAATAGGTTTGATTTGTCTGTCCATAGTATGTTCAGCTGATAGTCCCTGGTCCTACCAATGCCAGTGGTGTCAGTTTGGTAGAACCATTGTACAGCATGTGTGTGTGTCTCCATGTACAAAACAAACTCCTCATACAAAATAACATTTATATGTCAGGAGCACTTGCTATACAGACTGCCCATTGTTCCGAAGGACTATTACTCCTGAAAAACAATAGTTTAAAAAAATGTCCCATTGGACCGAAAGCCCGTTATACCGAAAACAAATGCTCATTGCTCCAAAGTCCCATTGTTCAGAAAATACACACTCTCACTGCAACACACAGAAGCACATATGGCTAGTTAATATGCAGAATGACAGCAATATTGTTTTTGGCATGATCTGCCCTACGTTGGGTTGGCTAGGTTTAGGCATGAGGAGTGAGATTGGTCAGGAATCTCATCGTAAACCAGTCAGAGGCAGAGTAGGGTAGGACATGCCTTTGCGGTCATGCTGCATAATAATTAGCCATATGTGCTCCTGTTTGTTGTAGGGAGAGTGTGTATTTGCGGAGTAATGGGCCTTGGAGCAATGGACATTTGTTTTAGGTATAACAGGCTTTCAGACAAATGGGCTTTTGGACTATTGGGGTTTTAGAATAATGGGGTGTCGGAACAATGGCATGGCACCCTTTCTACAATCTAAAAGCATGAGAGACCATTCAAACGTATAGAGTAGTCCTCTCAGCCATCTGACTACTCAATCAAGCTTATTTTAACTATGTACCCGAATTAATCCAAAAATAAAACATGTTTTTTATTTGAACCCCACCTTCAAAGAAAAAAGTCTAAATTGAGTCTAAAAGAAGACTGTGTAACTAATGATGGGAGTCAAAAATTAAACAGGATGTTACTGTTAGAGGCAACAGATCAAAAGTACTAATCAGCTTGGTCAAGACCCTTTCCTGTTTCAACATGCCATAAATCCAGGTCCGTGAAGAAGTTCTCTTCCTGTTGTAACATCCCGTCATGTTTGTTAATTTATTTATGTCAGGTTAAGTTACGTATCAGGTTTATGTTGTATGTTTCATGTTTAGTTCATAATTTAGATTCATGTTTAGTCAGGTCTCATTGTTCACTTGTTAGGTTTCAGTCACTCATGTCTAGTCTTGTCATGCACTGTCCATCATTGCACTTCCTGTTTTATTTTGTACTTACCTCAGTTTGTCTTGTGTCTTATGTCGCCAAGAGAGCCAGCGTTTACCAGCATTGTTACCGTGGTCAAGTTTAGTTTATGCTTTGCTGTTTGCTTTTTCTACGTTTTTCCTCTGTGAGTGATTTTTTTTTTGTACTTTGTTGTTCTTTAGTAAATACCTTTTTTTTTATTTTGAAACCTTGTCCTGAGTCATGCATTTGAGTTCCAGCATTTGTGTCACAGCCTTAACACCTGTTTGCCTTATAAGAACTTCCATGCCTCGAGTCCTGACCTCAACCCCGTGGAACATCTTTTAGATGAAGTTGAATTCTGATTGCGAGCCACACCTGATCGCCCTACATCCATGTTGAACCTCTGCAGCCTCTTGTGCCTGAATGGGAGCAAATCCTTGCAGCTATTTCCAACATCTAGTGGAAACCAGTAGAGTGGAGTCTGTTATAGCAGTAGAATAATGTTTTTGGAATGACATGTTCAGTTATCACATATGAGTGGAATGTTTGGGTGGCCACACACTTTTGGTTGTGTAGTGTATTATTACAGTGATTATAATAGACAGTGACAGTCAAATGAGCACCCTGAAATAAACCCAATTAAACATCAGTGGAAATACAGCAGTATTACAATAACAAAATATAACCAACCACCTGCACTACTTCAGTGAAGCACAGCCTTCAAGACTAAAAAATAATAATATACACCACAACAACCTATGTTCATCCTTGGGAAAAGCCATTACTCCTACTCCTGTGAGGAGCCAATATTTACTCCACCCTTTGTTCTCATTCAAAGCATAATTAAAGTCAAACAAGTCGACAGAGTGGGAAATCTCTAAAACAGATAGTATCAGTGCAATCTTTTACAGCCTAGTTCACCACAGGCTGCCAACATTTAATTTTAATGGGACTATATAGATTAGCCCAGTCACTGCTAATTTGAGTATCATTCAGTCATTTTTTCTTTACTCATTGGTAAAATAAAATCTACATCCTTGAAAAAGTTTGACCAAACACATTGTGTAGGCTTTTGTTGACCCTGAGGCAGCATTACAGGTTCAGTGTGTGATTATGAGTGATAACATAACAATCAAAACATGACATAATAGATCAGAGTTATTTTACAATATGTGTTCACCTGATAAATCAATGGTTTCACATTGTGTTCATGTAAGCCAATTTCCTGTTGGGAGGAACTTTCTTTTTTGTTTGTTCTGCCATAACCAATCAGTCGCAAGTGATGTATCCCAGCGATGACGCGAAAGCCTCAGTATTAGTGGATCGGAGAGGTTAACTTTTTTTCATGAATATGAAAGAAATGTCAATCAAATTTCTTATTTCTGTAAATTAACTTACAACCATCTGTACAACGACTACAATCTCATCAGTGCTTGTCGCTACTTTTGGACATTTTTGGACACGTTATTATTTTCCATAAATGTAGCTAGGTAGGCAGCTATCTATGTCGGATGATGAAGGCCTCGATTCAAGTGTCTTAAATGCAAATCAGATGTCATACACTTTCATTTCCATGGAGCCACATGTATGCATCTCCTTTTTCCAGATCACAAATCTGATTTCATTTTGTCTCAGTTTTCCTCCAGATGCAGGACGAGGTGATAATGCCCCTAAAGCTATATTATATATAATAATAATATATTATTAATAATAATATATAATATTGTTTAGCGATTGTTAGTTAACAATGAATCATATTGCATAAATGACCACAAACACAGATCAATGCTCTCGCACCTGTGGCGATGATTTAAAGGTTGAACTGACCAGGTGTCAGATAAACGCTGCGCCAGCTTGGCTTCTGTATGATCATATATATAATGGTATTATCACAGGAGGAAATTTTCTTAATGCATCCATAGGGCAGACCAAGTAAAGGCTATTTCCACAGACCGATCACTGACACCTACACCATGGGAGGACTGAAGATTACGCACGTGTCTTGGGGTGACTGGTGCGTCAACATCCCTCACCTCCTCCTGAAGTGGTTTAAAACAGCTGGATTCCAATCCATCTCGAATCCATTATGGATGCATTTATACTTGTTTTTCAGATCAGCCCCAGACGCGAGTGCGGTATGTGACTGTACAATCACCTGAAAAAAGCTGTCAGTAAGCACAATACCAGACCTATTTGAATCACTGAACACATAGAGATATGGGTAGGGATAGAGATCTGGACCACGACTAAGGATATGTACAAATTGGTGTAAAAGGCTCTTAGAATATTCTGGACCGTCACAAGGTAAAGTGAAGCTCTTGTGTGTGCTTTTGGATTAGTGAGTGGTTGAAGGGGTTTATTCCAAAAGGAAACATCATGGTGTTTTTTTCAAATACTGAACATTTAACATCATGTCATTTTTCCCTTCAGAGAATTAATGCTAAAAATTCTGTAAAGATTAGCTGTGCAGATCAACAGGTGTACAGTATATCCTCAAAATGGTTATCCAAATTCAAAGCTCCACTGTTAAACACGGCTGCAAAAGTCTGAATCATCATTACTCTAAGCAATAATGTGACGTCCTCCAGGAACTCTCTTGTCATCACAGAGTCTAATTAAATTGGTCAGAAGATTAATGGAATAATGTTAATATGACCTGCAATGTAAATGAAAAATTACAGTCTTCCGACTTCCAAGCTGTGTGTTTCTGTGTGCTTTTCGGGTTAGTGTTTGTCAGTAGTTATTTTTTTCAATCTGCTTGTCAGGCAGCTAATTTCCCTCTCAAACCAAATCATGCACCCATATAGAAGGCCTAATCATCTTTGAACGTGTTTTTGTTATCAACTGCACCCCCAACACTGAGGTAATTTATTCATCACACTCCTTGACGTTTTATTATATTCTCGCGGCTCTGCTGAGTTCAGAGAGGGATTCTCACACACTCTGGTTTCAGACATCCTAATAAACCCCAGTGCTCTCTGCAGGCAAAACACAGAAACATCTAATTGGGCTGATAGATGTGGAAGAGAGGCGCTTATAGGGATGGGCCATTCTGCTTGAACTCTGGATTTCAAACTGTGTAACACTTTGGGAGATTTCATGAGCACAGCGAAAGACCAGTAGTTACAGTTGTCAATGACTTAGCGCTGATAGATGGGAGGCTGAAAAGGTGGGGAGTGTAATAGATGGGAGGCTGAAAAGGTGGCGAGTGTAAATGATGTTTTCCCTGCTGTCAGTACCCCAGGTGGACACACACATGCACTCACAAAACTGTACATCACCACCAACTCAACTGTATGGTTATGTGGACAAATTCTTCAGAGGATGATGAATGGCAAAACTATTGAGCAAGCACAGTTTGAGGCCTTGAAAGTTTTTGAAAAAAGACATAAATGGGGCATTTTAAGTGCTGGAATTAATTTGTATTCTGCAACACTGGATTGGGCATGAAATGTCCTTGAAATGTCCTTGAATTTGATGTTTAAGAAGGTGTGGGAACCCAAAATGTTTTGCCATCAGCGGCATATTCATCAGCTGCTTTGCTGCTAGCTGACTAGTTGCGGCCAATGGTATTCAGCATGCCCAATGCACTGGACACTACTCACTATTACTCTTTGCAAAACTGTACTCATGAATTTCCTAAAATGGCAAGAGAAAATGGTAAATGGACTTGCATTTATATAATGCCCTTTTAGTCTTCCGACTACACGAAGCGCTTTTACACCCGTTCACTAACACGTTCATACACACTGATGGCAGGGCTCCCCTACAAGATGTCAAACTGCTCATCAACTTATCTAATGCTCATTCACACACACATCAATGGCTATGCCTTCAGGACTAATTTGGGGTTTAATGTCTTGCCCAAGGACATGCGGACTGGAGGAGGCAGGGACCTAACCACCGAATCGTAAGATAAAATGATTTGCTCAAATTACACTTCTTGATTGTAAATTGATTACAATTTAAAGTGTATACTGTGCTCATATGCACGCACGCGCACACACACATACACACACACACACTTAATCATTCTCAATAATGTTAAAAGAATATTACCCGACTGACTTTTATTTAGGGTTGTGCTAAACACGTTTACTCTAGAAATGAAAAATTATTTTCCTCCCCTGAGATCCATAAGTGAAGAGCATTTATCATTTTTCCCTGCAAGAGAAACCATTACCATTATAAAATGGAACCTCAGCCTGGTTGCTGGAATTGCCATGCAATGAGATCATAGACTGCGTCTAGCTTACTCAACCTCAATTCAGGAAGATAATTCCATGCTGTGCATGAAGGAAAAAAGATTGACTTTGAAGGTCAAAGTAGAGAGGCAAATGTCATGTGAGGGTGTTAAAACAGCCATTAATATCTGACAATACGCCACTATAAAGATTTGGGAACCTGGCTGAAGGGATGCAGTTACTCCCATTTAGCCACAAGAGAAGTAAGGCCTAGTCACACAAGTATTAAACATGGCACTATACATTTATACAGTTGAATTTCTCTTGGGAATGAAGTTAATCTGATAAAAATGTTCTTGTGGAAATTAACTGATCAACTTTGACAGGTGAAGTCACCATGTTAACAAATAGCAGAATAAACTGTGTGATTTTATTGTCCCAATACCGAGTAAGGTCAAAAGCTTGTCAACTAACACTTTGCAAGCTCACTAGCTGGAGAGCTTGTTTTCCCTCTTCAATAACTCTGTATTAAATTATCTAATGCAGTCCTGAGAACAGAGTGCCAATGAATGAGAGTAAATAAAACAGAGCAGAAAAAAATTGAAAAAAGTTTAGAGAGCTATTGTAACTGACTAGCACTTCCATGTTCTCCATTAACAAGCATCTAGAACCCCATATTTTGCAAAGCCTTTAGTGAGGTCAGATCAGTTTTGGCTCTTAGTTGGTGTTTAAGCTCATCCCAAAGGCTTTCAAATAGAACACTGGAAATGTGTGAGTTCAACACCAGGCTGCCACCACTGAGCTCCTGAGCAAGGCAGTTAACCCTGAGTTGCTCCAGAGGACTGTCCCTGTAGTTAGTTCACTGTAAGTCGCTCTGGGAAGAGCGTCTGCTAAATGACCTGTAATCTTGTAATCTAATCTATTAACCATCCTCATCCTCCTCGATCTGAGCGCTGCATTTGACACCATTTCTCACTCCACACTCCTTAACCGCCTAGCCTC
>CALSCE010010897.1:701247-713842 GCA_943593645.1 Bovichtus variegatus | reverse complement strand
CCCAAACCCCTCCACCACGGTAAGGTGATGGTTCTCGGAGGGGTAACTAATAGGCAACTCTTTTTATGCAATCAAAATTGATGGAACCCGAGACCTAACAGGCTGTAAAAATATTTTTATGAAACTACACATAAAATAGAGGCACTTGACAAAAAACCATGCTTACACTGACTGGAACCACTTGTTGAAGCTGAGTTCACCCGACAGCTCATTGTCAAACACACGGACAGTGCCACTGGGAAATTGACACTGAATACACTGTTCAGTCATTTCCACTGTGCCCTTGAGGCAAGGCCAAGTGTTCTCACAGCATTTAAGGTTGCCCGAACCTTTGGAGCTTCATGTGAGAACCCTTTTGCTCTTCTTTAAAAAAATGTGTTCACTGAAAACCAAAGAAGCATGTCACTACCCCTAATCCTGGGAAAATATCCTTGATAAGGCCGAATAAGAAACTGCACAAAATAAAGGGGCTCCAGCAGAGGAGGTTTTTCTATGATTTGAGTGAAAAGCAGCCAAAAATTAAAAAAAATAAAAAAATTAAACATTTTTGTTATTAATTATTGTTTAAAAATATTTCTTTGTCAACTATGATCAAAATATGTTTTCTATGTAATATGACAATAAGAAAAAAGCTGGAATTAAAAAATAAATTCAATACTAATGTAATCAGAATGTCTCTTATCAGCTACAATACAATATATAATTTATAAATGTATAATTTCATATAACAAAAACGAATAATAAAATAAGAAATTATAGCATTACTAATAATTAGTAAACATTGTTCATTGTCATTTCATTGTTTGATTACAGTCAAGAAGAGCATTGTGTTGCTCTCCTGCTGTATTTGTGTTGGATTATATTGAATAATAACTTGCTGCAGGTGATGAGAAACCACACAGATGTCTTCAATTCCACTTTATGTTTATTCTTACTACCACAACAACCACATCCCATAGCTTGAGGCTATATTTTTTGTTGTTGTATTTTTTGCACAAATATGCAGAGCAACTTTCATGGGCACATTCCCTACTGAACACTTCACCTACCAAAAATAAATAATAAAAAGAGTATTAGGTACAAAAGAATCTACAATGACATACATTGTATGGTAATGTTCATGTACATTTGTAAACCAATTAATAATAAAAAGCAGATATTTTATGTTATACTTTACCATTTAAATCATGCTCTCATCTGCATCATATTCGAGGAAGTAGCACAACACGGAAACAATCCCTGGTTTAAGATTTTAATTGTACCACTAATTCCACTCATTTTGAGTAAAAAAATCACGGCCCACTACACTGTGTTATTTGTGAGTAAAAATGGAAGTATATTTCACCAAGTATTTAAACACATATAGTATACGTGAATGTCTAAATGTGTATCAACTACCTCCCAATGTGTAATGTTAAATATTGTGTATTATGTTGGCTCCCTGTTTGTTTAAGAATTGATTTTAAGATTTTACTGATCTCTTTGAAGTACGTCTATGTATGGCCATAAGTCAAATGTTTTCCAACTTTTTGACATTTATCACATTCCAAGACCTGTAAGAAAATAGCTGTTTGTAAACCATAAAACACAGAAACACAAAATTCAAAAATTACTCAAACACATACCCAGTTGTAAATATCAATGGAAATGCCAGTACAATCTGTAGCACATGGCAGTGCGTGTTTTCAGGATGCCCCAATGCCCCCCAATTAGAGAGGAGTAATATTCATGGTAGAGCATTCTCGCATCGTCGCATCCACTTTGGATTTAATGAATCTTCTGCTTCCAAAGAAGACATCTCCTTATGCTGTGATCATTCATTAATGAACTAGAATCATTAAAGAGCTATCTTACCAAGACATAGATTTGAATGTATTTTAGATACCCATTGTTTAGTGTGAATTTGGAAGCATACCTCCTAAGGTTTAGCTTTTGGGACTTATTATTCCCAGACGGGTATGTTCCCTGAACGGAAGTCGAATATTTCTTATGCAGACAAGGAATCACACACAAGTATTTTCTATAACAGGATACATATCTCATTATAACAATAGAATAACTTTTTAATAAAGGAGACATGGCCACTTTTAGATATGTACTATATGTTTTCTTGTGTCATCTTTCTAATTGAAAATAAAAGATAAATGTGCACATTAGCTGTTGTTTGCATATGACGCAATCATTTTAAAAGTGGGCAATAACATCACATTCACTTTTATGATAAACTCATTCGGAAAATGTTTACTGAGATGAATCAAGTGAGAAGCAGAGGCATTTTCTCATAGACTTCTATACAACCGGACTTCTTTTTGCAACCAGTAGAGTCACCCCCTGCTGACTATTAGAGAGAATGCACGTAATGCAAGTTTAAGGCACTTACGTTTTGGCTTCACTTATCAGACCAACGGTTGCCGCTTGATTTTAACATGGGATCTATGGGGATCCACCTGCTTTTGGAGCCCGCCTCACGTTGCCATTCGAGGAACTGCAGGTTGGCACTTCCGCAACTTATTTTTCAGCACCGGGGGTTGCCGCTGGTTGGTCCTTGAACTTTGATCACTAAGACTAAGCTGAGTCAGACTAGTCATGCTATGAACAAATGACCTATTTCATGCCCGCACGCACTTTCAGTTAAAATGTTATTCATTTTGTTAAGTCTTTTATTACTGCTTTGTAAGATATAAATCTTTAAACATGTATGTTTTATGTTTATTGCACTACGGCCCTAAAGGCACTGTATTCCATTCTTTTCTTGGTGCCATGCCATTGTTCCGAAGGCCCACTGTTCCTAAACCCCAACATTCCGAAAAATGTCCCATTTCGGCCCAATGAGACATTTTTCTGACTGTTGGGGTTTCGGAGCAGTGGGCCTTCGGAACAATAGGCTTACATGTCTGTAAGGAGTAAGTAATGACATTAAAAGCACTTATGCTAATCTTTGAACATCTTTGAACATTGTAAGAGCTCAGGAATGATGTCACCTGATAAAATGTCTTCACACCCACCCTTACAAATACGCATTTACACTTATTGTGTTTAGGATTCATGTCATTCATATGATTTTCTTGTAACCTGTCTTGTCTTTCTCATGCTGACGTCCCCAGTGTGCAGCAGTGACACATTTCCAGCAGCACAGGTAACACCTCCAGAAATCCGTCGGGGCCTGGCATTGCTGCAGAACCCGCAATACTGCTGCAGCTACGACGGTATCTGTTAATAGAGAAATATTCCTTTATTCTGTATGCTCTTATATCTTTCCCTCTCTCCTCCAGGGAGATGCTGACTTTCAGAACTCCTTCACTCCTCCTCACAAATGGCTTTTTTTCTCCAACCATTTCCTCAACTTACTGTTTTTTCCTTTATGTGTAAAGTCATTTCCATTCAGTCCAGCTCAGTGCGATGTTGCAGCATCATCAGCTGACTGTGTGTGTGACTGCAAATTAAGTACTCCAATTAGCCCCCTGGCTTGCTGTTGAGAGAGCAGGACCAGGAAATCTAGGTTGTCCATAAGTGACAGTTCCTCGGGAGACACACACAGAGCCTTGGGTCGTCTCACTCCAGGTGATGGATGTCTCAGAGAAATACAGTTACAAGAGAATTGTACACCAGAACGGTGGTTATTAACTTGCTCTGTTAACCTTGGATTTTTTTTCTGAAGCTCTAAGCCCATAAAAGGGGATATATATTAAACATTTATCACAGCAAAAAGCAACACTGTTGCTGAAAATAAGGCAAGAGAAGAAGGCAGGCACAAAATTCCTAATTGTGTCAATTTGTATTTATTCTACCACTTAATATACTCTCAATCTCAAAATCATAATCTAAAGTGGTAACATTGTGGTATGGTGTGAAGAAATTATACCGCATGGATACCCATTCATATGTGTTATAAATCTACTTTTAAAACAATGAAGGTTGACCTTCCTGAGTGCTTAGTTGTATTAAAATTATAACTCAATTTCAGCACTAATTATTTAAACAGATTTTATTCATATGCAAATAAACATTGTAGTGATTAATAATATAGTGGTAATGTATGTTACCTGTAATTTTATAGAAGGCTTGTCTTATAGCCAGCTTGGGAAAATGGCCAGAGAACACATATTGAACTAATTTTGTTTCTATAACAACCTTGACGGTAAAATAAAACAGTATTCTTGCACCGATGTTCTACATCACTGATATAGGTTCCGTTGGTAAATTACCCCGCAGCGCGTTGCACACTGTTTGTGCTGCTGTAAATGCACGGCTCTGTTCGGTGGCATTACTAATGTAATGTAACGGCTCAACAAAATGGCATAAAACGTATTCCCTCAGCCGAGAATCTCTATCACTCATAGATTGACTATTGACTATAGAAAGGCACTGTTTAGCCGATTTCAACCAGAAACTCTGAAAATGAACTGGTCCAGAACAGGTAAGGTCTTCAGCATAAATTGCAATGGCAATCTAGCCAGGTTAAACGAGAGCCACCTTTGTGACTCTGAAAGCTCTTGGGCCAAATCCCAACGTCCCCCCTAAAGCCTTAAACCCTGAACCCTCAGGGGCTAAACTTAAATCACCTGGTAAATGCTTGAGTGTGAGAGGCTGCAAGGGCTCGAAATGGAAAGATACGAATGTGACAGCACATTACGGCGACATATTGAGTTACCTTGACAACGGCAATACATGATATGTACAATTATGTTTTTTTACTGCCTGATTTGAACGTCTTCCAGGCTCTTGCCTTACAGAGTGGATGAGAGGTAATTGTCAAATAATCAATATAATTGTTTTTGTTAGAGCAGCATCATTATGCAACATGAATAGAAATTGTTGATGAATAAACAAGGTGTGCAATATGGCTTATGCCTGCATTCCTCTGATTTAATTATTTTTTTATGTAAAAAAAAAAAAATTAGGACAGCACTCTAATTTGACATTTTTTTATATTGCCACATGGACGTCTCAGACATTACGCCCTTCTTCAAATCAAATCAAGTTTATTTATATAGACCAATATCACAAATTATACATTTGTCCAAGTGGGCTTTACAGACTGTACAGGATATGACACCCTCTGTCCTTAGACCCTCGCACCGCACAAGGAAAAACTCCCTAAAAGAAACCCCACAATTAGTGGGGGAAATATGGAGGAAACTTCAGGGAGAGACTGAGACTGTTAAAATTACAACATAGATAATCTATGACAGAAAACATGATGCAATCGTATATATAAAAAAGATGGCTCCAGGGGGATGTCAGTAAAGGCTTACTGGTGTCAGGCAGGACCAGGGCAACAGGTGCAGCCACGATTCATGATCCAGACGTAACCTTTAATAGTGGCAACCTGCCAGATGAGAGACACAGAAACTCCGGGGATGATGCCCTGGATGGTGAGTTAGTAACATGCATTTAAGGGACATGAATGCCTATCAATAGAGAGGGAGAGGAGGAGAGAAAGATAGGGAAAGGAGGAGAGGAGTGAGTCCCCCGACAGTCTAAGCCTATAGCAGCATAACGAGGGGCTGGTCCAAGGCAAACCTGAGCCAGCCCTAACTATAAGCTTCATCAAAGAGGAAAGTCTTTAGCCTGCTCTTAAATGTGGAGAGGGTGTCTGCCTCCCGAACACACACTGGGAGCTGGTTCCACAGTAGAGGAGCTTGATAGCTGAAGGCTCTGGCTCCCATTGTACTTTTAGAAACTCTAGGAACCACAACTAACCCTGCACTCTGGGAGCGCAATGCTCTAGTTGGTTTATAAGGTACTATGAGATCCTTAAGATAAACTGGAGCCTGACCATTAATCGCTTTGTAGGTCAGGAGAAGGATTTTGAATTCTATTCTGTATTTCACCAGGCGCTAGTGCAGAGCAGCTAATGCAGGAGTAATATGATCTTGTTTCCTAGTTCTTGTCAATACTCGTGCCACAGCATTTTGAATCAACTGAAGAGTCTTAAGGTTTTTTTTGGGACAACCAGATAATAAGGAGTTGCAGTAATCCAGCCTTGAAGTAACAAATACATGGACTAGTTTTTCTGCATCTTTTTGAGACAGGATGTGCCTTATTTTTGCAATGTTTCGCAGATGAAAAAAGGCAGACCTTGAAACGTGTTTTATGTGGGAGTTAAAAGACATATACTGATCAAAGATAACGCCGAGATTCCTTACGGTGGAGCTGGAGGCGAAGTTAATGCCATCCAGAGTTACTATGTCATTAGACAATACGTTTTGGAGGCATTTGGGGCCTTCAGTGTGTATTCTGGCAATTTTCAAAATTAATGAACAAAGGTGAGGTTAATTATAGATTGATCTCAACAGGGGGAGGCTGGTTCTGACTGTAGAAGTGCCTAGCCACGGATGATTTATCATCATGATTACGAATAGAACCCTTATGGTAAATGGACAACAATTACAGTTTATAGTGCTTTTCTACTGTTTGCGACTACTCAAAGCACTTTTACAACACAAGTCAGCATTCACCCAATCACACAATTTAAGGTTCAGTATTTGTGTGTGTGACTACCACAGCGAGCCACAGCCGCCCCGTATTTATAATCCTGGTTTTTAACTCTTTTTTATTTTCCCAACATAAAACAGATTACATGGGCGTTTTAACAGTTCGACCACATACTTAGTATTACATGTGATTCTACCCTTAATGTCAACACCAGATGTAGGGTGGTTGAAATGATTATACTTATAGCACATGGATAATCATAGAATAGCAGTGTACACAATTATGACAAGGAAAATTCTCACTAGGGATATGAGACAGAAAATAAGTCTTTTAGGCAAAACTGACTTCATTAGGAATTCATGCAAGTTAGAAGACCTCTTATAAAAGTATCTAGCCAGAGTTTGAAATGAACTTGCAAATGTAGTGCCACTTTTCAATATGTGGCAATATCTACTCACTACTTGTTGTACTGACTTAGATAGAGGACTGACCCTGACCGCTGAACTTGGCATAACTTATTGAGAAGATTGTCAAATAATTCATCTCTATATCCCCTCAGTTTAAAAATAAGTCATCTCTATATCCCCTCAGTTTAAAACTGTCACAAAGGATTTTGGATTGTGAGTCAAAAGATTCATCAGAATTACGCACGTGTCTAATCCGTACGCGTCAAACTCAAGACCTGCACGCCTAGTTGCAGCTGAAGAAGAATTAAAGAACTTGCATCAAAGAAAAGATGTCAGGTGTCTGGTGGCTGGAAAAGAGCCGATCTATAATGGCTAAGTAGCATGCCAGCATTCATGCGTCATATTTTTAGGTCTGTGAAATAGGCTGCATGTGAGTTTTGCTTGCCTGCAAGATTTATTTATAATTTTTAAGGTTTTATGTGCCAACGATTGCATACCAGAAGGCTTGGCTGTATGGATCATGTGAACTACATGATTAAAGATACTTTTACTTTTATTTTGTTTTATTAAATGTTCCACATAACCATTGCCTTATTTTTGCTTGATGTGAAATTGAGTTTGACACACCTGGTCTAATCCTTATTAGTTGACTGTACAGTAGAATCATTTTTAATGCTGGTGAATAATAACTGTGAATTGTTTCCTTTTCGTATACTTCAGCGGTCAGGAAGGTTCCCTATTTCTTCACCAAAAATTCAAAAAAAGAAATGAGTTTGAGAATCATAACATAATGTGAATTTGATTGATTCCTTTCTTGAATTGATGAAAGCAAAGAACTCTTTTAAGTCTTTCACATTACCACTCCAATTAAAAAAGTAAATCACCTATATACCCCCAGTAATGAACTTAGAATAGGGATGTGAATCCAATTCTAATTTCCCGTTGACTAAATTGGCATAATTCGGGGCCTCCTGTGAGCCCAAAGCTGAGCCCGATGTTGAAGATAGAATTGATCTCAAAACATAAAGTAATTATTTGTCAATAATTCATTGGTTAAAAATAACAAAAAACTAGCGAGTATTTAAACTTTCTCCTGACTGGACTACTTTGCCAGATTGTACTTTGTGTCATGCAACCGACCCTGCCTGTCCCCGACCTGCCTGCTTCGCCCGTTTCCCGACCTCGCCTGCCTCGGACCTGTCTGCCTTGCCTATTTCGTGACCCTCTGCCCGGCCTCGACTACCCTCCTGCTTTTTCCCGTTGTGTCTATATATTTTTTTTTATACAATCTTAAATCTGTGATATTAATGTGGTACATTTTTTTATGCCAGGCTGAATACACATGTGCCAGTCCACTTTGTTTATCTTTTTTTTAAAAAATTTTTTTAAATCACCTCTGGGCTCCCCCTTGTAACCACTCTTTAACGTCTCAATGCTTTCAATTGTGGGGAATTCTCTCAGGCAAAGTCTGCAGACGTACAGGCTTACAAAAAGTTTGCATAAAGGGCTCAAAAATGTCTACGAGCCCTCATGCACTTGACAATGGGACAGCCCTAACTCCTCACGGACTTTGCGGAAACCTTAAAATTTGTGAGTGTGTGTGTGCAGGCTTTGGGGATTGTACCTGGCTTTAAAATGTTTGGTTCGTATACCCATCTGGAGTTTAACTGTCACCATGAGGTCACAAGGCAACCAGCGTCCAGCCATAAACAACGGTAGCACATAACCTTTGTAAACCACAGTTGCTTTTACACAATGTTTCAGATGGACACAAAACATACATTAAACATTTTAATTAGTGAGCTGTAGCAGTTTTGATAGAACAATTAACACAAAACAAAATCTGTCCGTGTGCTTTTGCCTGTTTGGCTTTATTGTTTTTATTCTATGTGCTTTTGCTTGCTTTTATTTTTGTTTCTTGTGTTTTTGCCTGTGTAATCTGTAAAGCCTTTTGGGTTGCCTTTGGGTATAAAATGTGCCAAACTTTGTCTTGCCATAAATCAAGTAAAATGTATTTATTAAACCTAATATCACAAATCAAACAGTTGCCTCAAAGAGCTTACGAGCTGAGCATACGACACCATCTGTCCTTTATCTTTATTTGAAACAATGGATGTGTTAAGACTCGGCTTTAATTGCAGGTGGAACCAAGCGCAGGACGCAGAAACAGGGTGCAGATAGTTTGTGTTAGACAAAAACGGTTATATTGCCTGGGAGCAGGGTGGAGCAAAATGTGACAGGGATGGCTGAAGCAGGCAGGAGAATGGCTGGAGAGGCAGGCAGGCAGGAGCACTGTAGCGGGACAGAGAAAATGAGTTAGACATGGACTCTGCAATTGCCGTAGTTAAACTAGAATTTAACACAAAGGTAAAATACTAGCGACCAGGAATTGTACCACTGTTGACGGCGAACGATCTGGTGAAGAGTGGAGGAAAGCCCAGGGTGGATATACTACCCAGGTTTGAGGTGATTGTAGCCTGGTGTGCTCAATTAGAGGCGGGACAGGAACGACACACCCATACAAACAGACAGGCAACACAGAGAACAGACAAGGAGCCTGCTGCCTGTAATAGGATGGATACTCTCCAATAACTAAAATGAGTGTCAGTCTTCATTCAAATACAAGTTTTAGGAGGTTTTCAACGAGAAGCATAAAGCCTCCAAATGTAATAGTTTTAACCCACTATGCTATCATAAAAAAAATATATATTTTTGTTTTTCTTTCTGATTTGTTACTCCAGATGTATTAAAAAATGTTGTTCATAAGATTTGAGTTGAGAGGGGCATGAAAAGATAAATATATTGCAGGACAACCAAGAAATTAACTAGAAAATTAACCCCTTCCATGGTTGTAAAATATTATTTATCCTTCTCAACCTATTATTATAATTCATTGGACCAAGGTCTTCTAAGTTCTCTGGAATCACAATACCTAAAACTGGCCCGTCAGTCCAAACAATCGGTAGTTTACATGACATTTTATAACTTGTGCCTTCAAGTCCACTAATGCTAACAATTTTACATGTTTCATAATTTGGTGTCAAACCAGTATATCTTGAAAAAAAGGTCAGAATATTCAAGAAATATTTTGGGCTCAGTCGGAAACTAGTGTCATCATGAAAGTTTTTCTTGCATATCTCCGGCATCAAGCCCCTCAATGTTCACATTATACATCACTTTGATAGCTGGTATTTCCTAGCAATTATAAATAAATATAGTGCAAAGATCAATCATTGTTTTACTCCTCATAATAAGGGCACATACTTTAGAAATATAACCATCATTGATAATCCTGCAGATAGTTTCACCATAGAACACACATTTAAAATAACCTTATCAAATGCTTTCTCCAAATCAGTGAATGAGAATTAACCCATCTTTTTTATTCAAGTCCTAATTTTCAATGATCTCAAGCAACTCTCTAATGTTATTACCAATGTAAAGACCCTGCAGAAATCACAATTCATCTTAATGGATAAAGCTTGTAATCACATTACTCTCTATGAGCTATACATTTAGCAAGCATTTTTTGCATCGTAACACTGCAGCGTTATTGGTCTCCAATTCTTAAGGTTTTTAGGGTCCTTAAATTGGCTACTGAGTGAATTACTTTAGCTGATCTCAAGATGCAGCTGATCTCAAGATGCATCAGCTGAAGCATCGGCATTTAGAGTCAGCTGCTAGAGTTTGTTCTTTGAGTTACATTTTTTTGTTTCTCCATGAAGAGTAAGCAATTGCATGTCCTCTAAAACTGCATTTGAATACTTTCTACATTATTGAAGGATTAGCTGTGTCAATATTATAAGCAAAAAAATCATAAATAAATCTTTTTATCTTTCAAGAATAAAGGCCTATGCACATTTTCCAATATTGACAGGTTTAATCCAATACAGTTATGGTCAGACCGTAATTCGTCCTCTATTGATACACTAATAACTTTAGAAATAAGTGAAAAGAAATGAAAAAGTAGAAAAAGTAATCAATTCTACCGGCCTGGTTTTACCTTCTCTAAGTGTATCAAGTCAAGTTTGTGTTTTCCATTCTCCAGCTATCAATTAAATCTAAAGCATCGATAAGATTATAAATCTTCAGGGCATGATGGTGAGAGTAAATTGGATGATTTCCTTTTTGATCAACCGTGCTGCTTAAAGCAAGTCCCCCACCGTAATAAATCTCCCCTCTTTATCCTGAAGTTTATTTCTTCAGGATATACTTATTCATTAAAAATGTGGGGTCATCTATATTAGGTCCATACTATGGTGAATCATTAAAATTAATTAAAACTGAGCATCTACACTGAATCTGTGTATGTGGAACACAATTGAAAACTAACTTGTTTCTCTTGAAAAATTAAAACACTTTTTTAATTCAAAATAAATAGAGCCATCCCACTCTTTTTTCCAATTTATTTATTCTATCTCAGTAGAAAGATATAACAAATATAAATATGTAATATAAAAATATGTTGCTTTTTACAGTTATAACTGCCAATTTTTATTTCTTTATTAACTGTACTAACTCATTAAGTGCCGATGCTCAAAATATAATTGTTTATCAAACCATCCAACACCTCGCAGTGGGGGGGGAACAAACAAATGAAACAAACAAAACATCAAGTCCTTTCTTGTTGATAAGCCTGTGGCATCAGTATGCTGTATCAACCACAAAAACATTTATACAGTATAAAACCAACACAGTCCACTTTCTCACGGGCTAACTGGCTTCACTCAGTCCCATCGTAAACTAAGGCTCAGAAAATTGTATTGGGTAAAATAAAAGGTGAAACGTCCTGTTTGTACATTTTGATTGAAGATTGAAGATATCCCAGACAGTTTCAACATGTGGTTGAGTTTGGTGGTTGAGTTTGAACTTTTCTAAATAATCCTGGGGAACATTAGATCAGTGACACCATAGCCGCCTTAAATTCTGACATTTGTTGATACACCAACACATGATGCGGATGGAAGTGATAATTTTTCAAAATAAAAATACCCTGCAGACTAATGTAAATAAAATGTTTACAATCAATATTACCAATACAAACAAAAAAAAAACACCGGTACCAATGATCCACGACCCGGTACTGGTCCGCGACCCAGGGGTTTGGGACCCCTGTTCTACAGCACAAATGTATCATAATGCCTCTAAAGAAACACCTGAGATTAAACACCATTAAACCAAACTGCTGCTGGTAAAAAAAAATTCTCCAGAACAACAAGACACAATCAGAAGGGTACCTGATCAAGAAACAGACTTTTCAGAATCTCAAACACATTTCTCAAAGAATTTCCAAACATGAAAGCAGCAGAACAACGTTGTAAAATTGGGGCTTGTGAACAGGTATGTAGAATTATCACCATCATCATCAGTGTTAAACTGTATGGGAAATGTGAAACAGCATATTATGTAAAAACACAACTGATAACAGTTCACAGCTGCTTCCACTCACAGCATCATCCTCACAAGACCAGCCTGTGAGGGGAAGTCAATACAACTGCTGAGTCCTGCCCCAGAGTCAATGCAACCACTTGTAAAATCACAAACAACCATGCAGCTCTGTTTGATATCCTGGCGTGGAAACACAGCACAGCTGGCACATGATTAGTTCTAATTATCATGACAATGGAGAGGTAAACTGTGCACTTGTAAACAGCGAAACAGCGGCATTCAGTCAGGCAAGCTTTCCTGCATGAATGCACATGTACACACACACACACACACACACACACACACACACACACACACACACA
>CALSCE010010897.1:655071-682566 GCA_943593645.1 Bovichtus variegatus | reverse complement strand
ATCTCCCGGTGTAAATTGACGCAGTCGCGACCCTCTGTTATACAGGCACTGCTGACGCTCCTGAGCCTGGAGCAAATTCTTCCGTGATAACTGACCCAGTGAATGGAGTTTTGCTCTCAGGTCCAGCACGTATTGAATTTCGCTTTTGCTGGTGCTTGGACCCTCTTCTTTTAGCAGGTGCAACACCCCCCGTGGCTTCCTGCCAAACAATAATTCAAAGGGAGAAAATCCCGTGGAGGCCTGGGGAACCTCCCGCACTGCGAACAACAGAGGGTCTAACCATTTATCCCAATTACGGCTGTCCTCGTGAACGAACATACGCACCATGTTCTTTAGCGTTTTGTTAAACCGCTCCACCAGCCCGTCTGTCTGTGGATGATAAACACTAGTCCGGATGGAGCGGACGCCCAGTAGCGCATACAGTTCGCGTAACATGCGTGACATAAAGGACGTGCCCTGGTCAGTTAAGATCTCTTTCGGGATCCCAACTTGGGAGATCACGTGAAACAGTTCCTGCGCCACACTCTTGGCCGAGATAGTACGCAGCAGCACTGCTTCGGGATATCGTGTTGCGTAATCCACGAGAACTAACACAAAGCGATATCCCCGTGCACTCTGGTCTAATGGCCCGATGAGGTCCATGCCAATTCTTTCGAATGGTACCTCAATTAATGGTAATGGGCGCAAAGGTGCTTTTGGGGTGGCCGGCGGGTTAACCAGCTGACATTCGCTGCAGGACGCACACCACCGCTTCACGTCCGCGCGGATGCCCGGCCAATAAAATCGGGCCATGATCCGGTTCAGTGTTTTGTCGTACCCTAGATGACCGGACATGGGGTTGTGATGAGCCGCCTGCAAAATCATTTCCCGACGGCTGCTCGGTACCAACAACTGGCTGTTTTCCTCCCCTGTTTGCGTATCGCGGCAAAGTGAGTGGTGCGTTCGGGTGCAGTGGGACACCATCGATACTTACGACCTGGTCAAAAGCATGACGGAGGGTTTCATCCCGGGACTGTTCGAGGGGGAAGTCCTCCACTGGACGCACAGGCTTAGACGGGGAAGCTTCGCCCCGATCCTCCTCGCCTTCCCCCTCGAAGGGCCCCACCTCCTCCGAGTCCCCACTCAACACCTCACACAACTCACATGTCCCTACTGCATGGGAACGCACCCCCATAGCTTTCCTCACTAGCCTATGGAACCCCGGCTAATTCGTTCCCAGAATTAGGGGGTGCGTAAGGCGAGTACTAACTCCAGCCTTAACCCTGTGTTTTTTCCCCTTGAACGAAATGGTAATAATCACCACCGGATACTCGTGAATATCACCATGCACACACCTCGCCCTCACCCACGACGCTTCCATCAATGCCCCGGGCCGAACCAAGCGCTGGTGGATCATGGTTTGAGTACAACCAGTGTCCAGCAGAGCCTGGTGTATACCCCCCTGTATACATACTGGTACGCGGTATGTCCCTTCCGGACCGGGGGAGGCGTCTGGCGGTCCCGCAACCCGGACCAAATGTCCGACCTCCATGAGTGGGCACTCACGCCGGAAGTGGCCTTGTCGCCCGCACCGCCAGCAATCCTTCCCCGGCGTTTGAGGACCCCCTCTGGGTGCCAGAGGACCAGACCCGCCGACTGGGCCCTGTGGAGAGACAGAAGGGATATTAGGGGGGTTGGCGGCTGCCGGGGCACCGGCGGCGCCGTGGACGTGCAGGGGGCCAGCAGCTGCTGCCACCGCCGGGATTCTCCTCCTCGGGGCTGGGGTCGGCCGGTCCGCGGGGACGCTTGGTAACCCGGCTTCCTCCCTCATGCTCCGCCGGGGAAGGGAGAGATGGTCCTCCGCGAGGACGACGGCTGCCTCTAGGCTGATGGGCTGGTGGTACTGGACCCAATCGGCCGTGGAGGAGGGTAACCCGGTGACAAACTGCTCCAGCACCACCTGCCCTGCGACGTCCTCTGCGGAGTTGCTCCCTGGCTGCAGCCAGCGCCTCGCCGCCTCTGAGAGCCGCTGCGCGTAGGGGAAGGGCCAGCCGGCGTCCTCGAAGGGGAGCCCCCTGAACCGGCGGCGATGTCCCTCCGGCGTGCCTCCCAGCCGGTCCAGGATGGCCCTCCTCAGGTGGTCATACGTCTGGCGAGAGGACGCCGGCAGATTGTGGGCTGCCAACTGTGCTTCCCCAGACAGCAGGGGTAGCAGCCGCAACCCCCACTCCTCCCTCGGCCACCCACACGCCGCCGCCGTGCCCTCGAAGATCTCCAGGTATGCCTCCGGGTCATCCTCGGAGGTCATCCTCAGCATGGCGACATGCAGTGGTCGGGCTGGGTTTGTACAACCCTCACCCTCCCGAGTGGCCGGTCGCTGCAGCAGCTCCCGCAGGACAGCACGGTCTTCGCACTGAGCGGCCGCAGTCTCCACGATAGCCTGGCTCAGCTGCCGCTGTAGGGCAGCCGTGCCCTCCTGCATCGCGGCGACATGGTCCCTGTTCAGGCGCCACTTGTGAGCGGATGCGCTCACACAGAGAACCGACAGCGGAAGAAAAACAGTTTATTGTAGGCGGCTCGGTCTCCGCCTCGCCTCGCCTCGCCTTCGTCTCCGTCTCCGTCTCCGTCTCCGTCTCAGTTCCTGTCTCAGTTCCCATCTCAGTCCCGTCTCTCTCCGACAGGAACCCAGCCTACTGCAAGCCAGAACCAGGTCATCGGCGTGCTTTTATTGTGCGACTGATTACCTGATTCCGTCCAGCTGCCTGGCCTCCAGCTGAGCCACTCCCGTCTCCTCCCCAGCCACCACACCCACATACTGCCACAGTCATAAAGGGAGATAAAAAGGCAGACTTAGACTTCATCCTCTGCGGAACATTAATGTCTTTACAAAATGTCATGGCAATCCATTTAGTATTTGTTATTTCAGTCTGGACCAAAGTGGTGGACTAGAGCAACCGGCACACTAAAAAGGTGATGCTTCAACAGATATTTAACTTTTGGGTTCAAGACAATTCAAAATATATTCTCATTCTTCCAACCTGGGTGCTTTCCGTGTTTTCATCTCAGAACTTTCACAGTGTCTTTTCCGTTTATAAAAGTTAATTGTCGCATGCCACCCCTTTGCTATCAATTGTAAATTGGTTGCATAAAAATTTTTTTTTCAGCATTCCGTTGTACGTAGCTCCACCCTCTTGTGTCACTCCTGGTTGCAACAAAAAAAGATGGCGACGGCCAAAACACCAAACTTTCAGTATTCTTCAAAAACTTCATAACCGTAGTCCAAAAACCAATGGGTGACATCAAGGTGATTACATCCACTTCTTATGTACAGTTAATGGTTCTGGACTATATCAACACTAACATCAATAGCCACCATCAAAAAGATGAAAACAACGGCTCCAAACCAAATGCTGAGGATGAACAGAGAGGTCTGCATTATGCTGAAGGCACTCAACATCGCTTATGGATCAGGCCTACAATTAGTCCAGAAGAGGGGCATCAAGCATGCCAAGCACAGCCACAAGCTAAGAATTGAGGAGAACTTCAATCTCAACTCCGACCCCCCATGCAAGTGGCAAGGCATCCAGGCCATCTCAGATTTAAAATCCACCAACACGACATCCCCTCCAGTGATGCCTCCTTCCTTGATGAGTTTAACATATTTCATGCCTCCATTATTTTCCCTTGATTATTTCAGATTATTTCACTCTTTTTCAACAAAAATATACAACCCTTACTTTGACAACATTGCCTTGAGTGCATTAAATGCATCTTAGAGATGGCTCTGCTGAAAGAAGTGCAATGTAAAAAGGTCAACAATTGAGCGTTTAAAAGACATTGTCACAGACACTATCATTCCTAACCTGGCCCGCAGTGGCCCCTAAGCCCTTCCCACCGTTTCCCAGTCATCTTCCCCTCATCACCCAGTCAGCTTCATAGTATGTATATACTTGGGATGAGTTTGCTCCTGCTGATTGCCTGCATGTTGCTGAACCTGTTTCTGCTAAAAGTCCAAGTGAACTGTGTTTTTCTGACTTGCCTATGCATACTGCTTTTGAATCCACACCTGAGTTACCAGATCTCTCACACACAGAGATCCCTCACACACCCACATATCCCTGCCAGACTTATCAGGAGTGTGCTTCAATGTAAATCCACATGCGCATACATCAGAACCCCGACATTGGCCATTGTCATGGTATAGTGGCCCTGGTGTGCCATTGCGGCGAGTGTTTGTGATTAAAATTGCAGCTTTTTTGACAAGTTGTACCAACTTGTGCAGGTGTTTTGACAAGCACCACACACCGCCTGTGTTGCCAAAAGGGTTCCTGGTAGTTTTTAGTAGGTATGTTTTTGACTATAGATTAAGGCTATTGTTCTTTTTTGGATTTAATCAATAACTACATTGAAGTCACAAAACTTGTGAAAGGAATCAATGTATTGATAGTTTGGTCTGTACAGGCAACTCCTTAGTAGCTTTTGTTGTCTAGAAACTATTAAAAACACATATAAGACACCTACTGTTGCAATTGGTGACACATTACTTTAAAATAATGAACACAGCCAATGCAGTTGTGTCAAAGCATGCTCAGTGGACTATTATAACATTTCAATTGCAGCGTATGTTACCTTTCGTTTCTCGCTCCACCTGGTTCAAAACCAGCGATTCGCACTGCTGCCATTCTCACCTCTATCACTTCCTTCTTCCCCGTCGTGATGATTGCAAGGGCCCATGGCGGTGAATACAAAGAGCAGTAAGGCATTTGAGGTCAAACACAGCAGCAAAGTATTCATTACTCTCTACTGAGGAAGCTGTTAATTAAGATGAAGAGAGGAAGAAGGAGAGGAGAAATGGTGGAGGTTGGAGAGGAGGAGCATGAGAAAATGTGAATGTTGGGCAGGGAAAAGGAAATGGAGATAAAGAAAGAGAAGGGTTAGAAATTACGGAAGGCGAGTTAAGTCATTTAATAACCTCAGGATATATACAGACACGACTGACATGGAAATTGCACTCTTCGCATTCTGGATCAGCAGATGCAGAGTATAATTTTAAGGCAGCATGTGCGCAGAAAGAGATTTACTACAGAGGGAATGTGAGCGAGAGGGTTGAATACAGAGAAGGAACCCTGTGGATATGAGTGAATACTTGAAAGGAAACTTTCATGTCATTGTTATGGATGTTTTGACAATTTTAACTGTATTTGTAGAGGCAACTATTTACAACTACACCCAAAACTGGCTGTTAAAAATGACAATTTTATGCTTACAGTCAAGTTCAAATGAGAGCGGGTTTCATTGTCACAAAAGTCACAAAGAGAAAATGTATTTTCCTTGTGGAACAGTGATCTACACTCTGTGATCTTAAAGTATAAAAGTATCCATTCAGATTTTTTAAAGTCTATTTCAATGCAATTCTTACTTAGTTACAGTGGAGGGAAATATCCTGGTAGTTGCAAGTAAGGGTTTGTTGCTGGGAAAAAATACTAGAAATGTGCTAGCTCAGACTGCTGAAGCCTTATATTATCTTTAGCTGAACTATAGTATGCATTCTTGCACAGAATGAGGACTGTTGATTTTGTCCTCTATTCTTTGTATTGTAGTCGCACTAGCAAGAAATCCCTTTGTGGTCAGAATGAAGAGGAGGAATGGTAACAGTGACCAATAACTCCTTAAATATGGCGTGTAAGTGAATGTTGTATTGTGAAAAAAAAAAACTAGCCAGATTACCGGTCCTGGTCCTAGACCTGTGAGAAAATCTCTTTATCAGCCAATCTTCACTCTTCACCTGAAAATGCGCTCCATTCACCAAATCCGTCAGTCACACAATAAAAGCATGTTGATGACCTGGTTTTGGTCTTTTGCATTAGGCTGGGTCCAGGAGAGAGGTGGAACGGGAGTCGTAGAGCTGGACCAGACGGAGAGACAGCAAACGGGAGAGGTCTCCAGCCATTGTGTGCAGCTTTTGTTTTTGCCTGAAAAGGCCAGCAAGCTCATTAACATGTTTTTGTTCATCGTTAATCCCTTTTCCCTCCGTCATTTTTACCTGGGTGAGAGCAGGTTGTCTCACAATCCTCAATGTCAGTCAGTCAGTCCATTCCTTCAATCATTACAGTAAAATGTATGTGAATATATTTGTGTTGTGGCTCAGAATGCGTTGGATATGCCTGCTGCACACCAGCCCCACAGGCATGAAAAATAAAGCGGATGATATCACACAATCACTCAACTGGGAAGGAGATGGAGAGAGACAGAGAGGAGGTGATTAAACAGCAGCTGAGAAATAGACGTGACCATCATAAGTTTGTTTCTGTGTATGAAAAGTGTCTGACAGGGAACTACAATAAGTTAGAATTATACTGAAAATTTGACACATACAACACACACCCACACACACTAATGATAACTACAGAAACAATGGTCCACATTCACCAAAGACATTTAAAAATATGCAGTTTGTGCAAACGGCTGTTATTTATGACATACCCTGGATTCATTCTGGTGTCAACATTCCACATTTGCAGCCCTGACTTAGCGTTGAACTTTGACCTTTCAACCCGGTTTCAACCTCAGAGCCAAGCAGGTTGTACACAGTCTTCTCAGCCTCCCTTTATACTTCTTTAATCAAATCAAAATCAAGTTTATTTATATAGCCCAATATCACAAATTATATATTTGTCTCAGTGGGCTTTATAGACTGTACAGGGTACGACACCCTCCGGCCTTAGACCCTCATATCGCACAAGGAAAAACTCCCTAAAAGATACCCCACAATTAGTGGGGGAAACATGGAAGAAACCTCAGGGAGAGCAACTGAGGAGGGATCCCTCTCCCAGGACGGACAGACGTGCAATAGGTGACGTGTGTACAGAACAAACAACATAGTTAAAAATACAGCATAGACAATCTATGCGACAGAAAACATGACGCGATGGTATATAAAAAAGATGGATCCAGGGGGATGTCAATAAAGGCTTTCTGGTGTCAGGCAGGACCAGAGCAACAGGTGCAGCCACGATTCGCTGTCCAGAAGTAATCTTTAATAGTGGCAACCTGCCAGATGAGAGACACAGAAACTCCGGGGATGATGCCCGGATGGTGAGTTAGTAACATGCATTTAAGGGACATGAATGCATATCAATAGAGAGGGAGAGGAGGAGAGCGAGAAAGATAGGGAAGGGAGGAGAGGAGTGAGTCCCCCGACAGTCTAAGCCTATAGCAGCATAACTAGGGGCTAGTCCAAGGCAAACCTGAGCCAGCCCTAACTATAAGCTTTATCATAGAGGAAAGTCTTTAACCTGCTCTTAAATGTGGAGAGGGTGTCTGCCTCCCGAACACACACTGGGAGCTGGTTCCACAGTAGAGGAGCTTGATAGCTGAAGACTCTGGCTCCCATTGTACTTTTAGAAACTCTAGGAACCACAAGTAACTCTGCACTCTTTAGAATAGAGAGGATGTGTGACACGATGTTCCTGACACTGGCACTGAGAGGTAAGCATGTTTAGAGCTTACAGCAAACGAATACGGCTGCTGAAGCAAGATTTCCCTCTAAGCAGACATTTCTCGATTATGCATACACATTGTCACCAACAACAATTCAGGCAACATTTTTAAATACATTAATCACTTTAGACTTGTGTTTCGAAACCAACGGTTTCTTAATCGTTTTGACATTCCATACTTAAAAACACCGCTAATACTTGTTTTTAACTGTTTTTGTTCTATATTCAGGCTATTCTATTCACTGGTAAAGCTTAAGGTCTGAAGCTTAAACTCACTCAATCACTAAATTGGCAAAAATCTGTATGTTACTTACTAGCTGTTTGTAATGACTGATGTGAGTCTAGTGTTGGTCAACTAAATAAAACTTCTGTAGTAGTTCGGTTGTCTCACAGCTTCCCTAAATAAAATGTTGCTTATTGTGATTTGCTAAAGGCAAAGCAGGTTTTGTTTTAATTGTAATCACATACCAAAATCAATTGGTAAGTGATTGAATCAGAATTTTTTTACCAACCAATGTTTTGCCTGTGGTCAATAGCCCTGTCAACTTTCGTTATAAGGCTCCAGGGCAAAAATGTGCTGTTAACCCCTATTTCAATCAGTAGAGACTTATTTCTGATTGAACACATTTATTGACATGTGCACTAGAGGATGAGCATTAGGAATAGTCTTTGGCGATTAGACCATATTGTGACATCATATATTTTAAGACTGTGTTGAAGCCATAAGTAAAATTGGAAACACCCGTTTGGGTCTAGATACTGGTGGTGATGGTGATGAGAGATGACGCCGAATATCTGGATTTGATGAGGAGTGGAATTCTGATGAGCTCAACCTGGGCACTGGAAATGAGAATTAGAGGTGAATGGGGTAGAGGCCACAACAATATCACCTGAAATGACAGCTGACGTGAGAGAGGATAGCATATTTAAAGTTTGACAGTAACGACATGATTGGCTGTTGGAGATTGTGGCAAAATCTAGTTGGTTACCTAAAAGAGTCAACGCCCATAATGAGCTGATTAGAAGCAGCTGGAGGTGTGAGAGATAATTGAGAATGAATGAAGCATTAAACTACTCTTTCTTATTGAATTTACGCCAAGCTTCAGGTGTGTTTGTGGTATTTTTATCAAACCGAACATGCACCTTCTGCATTTTGTATGCACAATATACACTGAAATAATTGAGGTATTAAAACTAGGTAAGGTAAAAATGTGGAACATGCCTTAGTTATTAACATGCCCCTTGACAAATCTGTAATTAATCTAATACCCAGAAGCAATTTACATACAATGAGCCTGAGGCTTTCGGGGCCCCTGAGGTTTTGGGGCTTATATAATATGTTATATACATATGTATTGATATATTTCACTCTCTGCATTTTGCTCAACATGATCATTTTCAAAAAGAATAGTCTGTTGTTTAAATAATACAGGTACAATCCATTTACGAATAGTATGCCTTGTCTCCCTACATTTAAACCAGTAATTATTATTACCAACTGTAATAAATCATTAAACTGTCTGCAAAGATATAACTATCAAACTTTTTTTAATGAGTGAATGCTCTCAATCAGCTGATTGAGTTGGAACCATAACCATTAGAACTGCATCATCTGCGAAAAGTAGATCCTGATAAGAGACAATGTTGATATCCAGATTGCAAAACAAGAATACATACATGGGTGGCATTAACATATACAGTATATGTATTACACCATATACATTTTTGTGAACATTAAGGAAAGGAAAAACAGTGTCAATTAATTATTATTATTATTATTAATTAAAGTACCTACAAGATCACCGGAAAGATAATCATGGAAGGGTTGCCAAATATTATAAAAGAGGTTGTCATTAGCCTCTAATGTAGCACTGAGGTGTTACATAGGAAAACCCTTCTCTGTATCACTGCGTGACTGAAGGGGGTTTATTCTTGATACACTGGAAAAGAATGCATTGCCTCGCCAGAAGCAGAAATGTACCCATTCAAGTAAGCGGTCCAGCTGAACTGCCCCGTAGGTTTATTCAGGAGAAACAAGCCTGGTTCTATCTTTACTGTTTTGTGGGAAATTGAGCTAAGCTCCTCAGCAATACCAGATACAATGATAGTAAATTCATACTTCTCTTTTACACTTCCCACAGAGGGAAGAGATTGAGTTTTTCATTGGTTGATCTGTTGGGAATATGAAATCAGATTTTACAAAAGGCCTCACCTGGAGAAAAACACAAAAGGGTTAGGGTGGTATTGTGCATATAATCTGACGTGTGAATTACATGAAATTACCACTTTCAAAAAAATAAGGGACATATCTTAGTTCCTTTGAGTACCTGTCATACTTTTTTCTACACCAGGATCAGACATTCAGATAGTCCAGATAACAGGTTGCATGAGTGGCAAGACTCTATATGTTCTCGAGATGTTCTATGAAGCAATCATATAAGTGAAATGTAGCAGAATAATAACACCAGAAGTCACACTTTCTCATATGAAAGAGCTCATTGGGAGGATTTAGAAGGCAGTGTGTAATTCCAGCTGTAGAGGTAGATTGTGAGGCGATTTGTTCTCAACGTCATGCTGCAGCTGAGGATCTGTGTGAGACTCTCTGCAATTTTCACTTTTTAAAGTGGTAAATCTTCATGTGATATTCCAATAGTATATATCAAGTCATTAGTCAATTAGGCAGACTGGGAGAGAGGCAGGCACGGATTCATGTGATTTTAATGGACAGCGTGTCGTTGCAAACAAAGCAGAATTAATTAACTACAGTCAAAGTTTACTGCCTGCTCAGGACAGGAGCAATTAATTCTAAGCTGATGTACAAACATATTCACGAATGACTCTTTTAGGAAAGTTAAACTCTAAAGTTTCTGTTGTTCACTTGTTGATATCTTGAACAGATTAAAGGGCAATTAGAACAGTTTAGACCAGACAGAATTTTAATTGCTTCTGCTCCAATTCTTTTTAACGTCTAGAGATGATAAAAACATTACAAAAAGAAAAAGGCTGAGTACAAAATAACTCCCTCTATCTCTTAACTATTACTTTCTTTAATAATAGCCACTCAGGTGTGAGCAGTAAATTGACATTTCAGAGGGACTTACTTATCATTATGGTTATGTGTTATCACTTACAGGTGTAAAGTTACATAGTAATATTTGCATTGACAAAATGCTATGCATTGCATTATGGCTATGTTGGCTGAAATTACTACACAGGCCATAGACACATTTTTGTTCTAGTGTGGAGTTTTTGAGGACATTACATCAGGGATACATATACACAAAAAAAATACAGAAGCTCATAAAATGGTAGACAGTAAATATAGTAGCTCCCATAGGCCAGTAGCTCCCATAGACTGCTACATTTTTGTTGTAATTGTTGCATTTTAGTCTCTTTTTGTCTCCTTATTTTACTGGAGCACATATGGCATATGACAGAGATACACTTATCAGCATGGGAGAAGGAAGCGTGGTTTGGTGTGCACCGGACCTTTAGACATTCGCCGTCAACAGCATCTTCCGACCTATCAGCCAGTGAGCTTTGGACATGCCCGACCAGACACCATCAAGGGAGGACTGACCACCCAGGAGGAGAGGGAAGAGAGCCGAGAAGGGAGCAAGGGACTAAGGCTATTTCACTACCCCGGTTGATTTCTGGTAGCAGGAAAAAAAGACTTAGGCTAACCAATCAAGCTGTAGCACTTGACAGGTGGGCCTCAGGAGTGCAGGACTCTGGTGAGACATGAGGAGGCAGAATGTGTGTTTACATCAATGATGATTGGTGCTCAAATGTCAAACGCCTCACGTCAAAAATGTTAATGCTAAAGAGTTTTCCAATCTTTGCTTTGCTTTGTCAGCATTCACTCATTCACACACATACACTCACACACCATGCCATCAGGAGCAGTTCGGGGTTCAGAGCAACAGACACCCGCCTGCTCGTCTTTTCTGGCTTTTTCCACGGAGCTGCGGAAGGTGTTCGGACCAGTCTCCTTGGGCCCAGACGCCACCGGAGGACTTTTGAGTTTAAGTCAAGGTAATGGAACTGTTGTTGATTACGGCATTGATTTTTGCACCAGAGGTCTCCTGAGCCACTGGAACTCGGTGGCTCAGTGTTTGATATGCCCGGTTCACTGGACGGGTTGATTGAACTCACTTCCAGGTTGGACCGACGCATCCAGACTAGGAGACGGGAGCGACAACGGGGGGGAACCGATAAATTTGTCCGGGGGTTCTCGCGACTCTGCAGAGCAACATCCAGGGCCATCACTCATCAGACTTCGCCTGTTCACATGCTGATGTCCGGAAACCACCATGAGACCATCCACTTCCACGTCTTGCGGTATCCCCAGATTCCCCTGATCCTAGGCTACCCCCTGGCACCGCCCCCACAACCCCAATGTTGACTGGACGACAGGGGCCATCTTGGGGTGGAGTCCCTCCTGTCATCAGGTCTGCCTGAAGCAGGCCACCGCACCTCAACGCTCCACTAGTTCCTGCAAGGCTTTGGATCTGGCAGGGGTGCCCACTCAATACCATGAAATTGTTCAGTATGGCTAAGGCCATATCCCTGCCTCCTCACCGACCTTATGACTGCGCTATTGACCTGCACCCCGGCTCATCTCCGCCCAAGGGACGCCTGTACTCCCTATCCACGGCGGAGAGAGGGGCCATAGAGGCTTATATTAACGACTCTCTGGCGGCTGGGATCATCCGTCCCTCTTCTTCACCCACAGGAGCGGGTTTCTTCTTTGTGGAGAAAAAGGATAAATCACTGATGCCCTGCATCAACTTCCGGGGCCTGAATGACATTACAGTGAAGAACCGTTATCCTCTGCCGCTCATCTCCTCCGCCTTTGAGTTGCTGCAGGGGGCAGCTATTTTCACCAAACTGGACTTTAGCAACGCCTACCACCTCGTCAGGATCCGGGAGGCAGACGAATGGAAGACTGCCTTCAATACCTTGTCTGGACACTGAATATTTGGTAATGCCTTTTGGCCTTACCAATGCACCAGCCGTTTTCCAGGCTTTAGTGAATGACGTGCTTCGGGACATGTTGGACAGATATGTGTTTGGGTCTTGGAGAAAATCAGAATGTCATCCAGATACACAGACGGAACACATCCATCATGTCCAGGCGGACCTCCAGCGTCTCCTATAAAACTCTCTGTTAAGACTGAGAAATGTGAGTTTCACACCTCCTCTGTTTCCTTCCTGGCTTATAGTGTGGGACACGGGAGTGTACAGATGGACCCCACCAAAGTGGCAGCTGTCACTTCATGGTCTGTTCCGGACTCTTGTAAACAGCAGCAACGGTTCCTGGGATTCCCCAACTTCTACCGAATATTCATCCGGGGCTATTGCACAGTGGCTGCCTCACTTATGGCCTTGAACTCCTCTAAGGTCCTTTTTCCGGTGGTCGTCCTCGGCTGGGGAGGCTTTTCAGAAGCTAAAAACACGGTTTACCTCTGCCCCCATCCTTCAAGTACCGGGCCCAGAAGGACAATTTGCCGTGGAGGTGGACGCCTCCGATGTGGGGGTGGGAGCCATCCTTTCCCAGTGGGCCGCCCACGATCAGAAGCTTCAACCCTGTGCCTTCTTCTCCAGATGGCTGTCGCCGACACAGAGGTACTACGACGTAGGGAGCCGGGAACTGCTGGCGGTTAAGCTGGCGTTAGAGGAGTGGCGTCACTGGCTTGAGGGGACCAAGGTACCCTTTTTGGTATGGACTGACCATAAAAACTTGGAATATATCCAGTCGGCCAGAAGATTAAACTCCCGTCAAGCCAGATGGTCTCTGTTCTTCACTCGATTTGACTTCTCTCTCTCCTACTGCCCTGGTTCCCAGAACATCAAGGCCGACGCCCTGTCTCGCCAGTTTGGGGAAGGAGGTGAATTCACCAGAGTTCCTGTTACCATCCTCCCGGCATCCCCATTGATCGCCTCACTCACCTGGGAGATAGAGGAGAGGGTCAAGGCTGCCCTAAGGGACTAGCCCGGTCCTAGCACCTGCCCGCCTAATCGGCTGTTTGTGCCCCAAGTCCTGAGGTCCAACGTCCTTCCCATAGACTCTCCTGCTACCCAGGGATCCAACGCACTCGAGGGGCTTTGCAGCAGAGATTCTGGTGGGCCTCTCTAGAGGAGGACACACGGGAGTTTGTCGACACCTGTCCAGTCTGCAACCAGCACAAGCCTTCTCGTCGGGCCCCTGCTTGCAAACTCTACCAGTTCTCCATCCCTGGTCACATATCTCTCTGGACTTTGTTACCAGTCTGCCACCGTCATACGGACATGCTGCCATCCTGACGGTGGTGGATCTTTTTGTTTATGCTTCTCCACGTTTTCCACTTCCATGGGCTGGCGGCCGACGTGGTCTCCGATCGAGGACCCCAGTTTACCTCAGTGTTCTAGAGGGAGTTTTGCGCACTCATTGGGGCCATGGTCAGCCTTTCATCTGGTTTCCACCCCCAGTCCAATGGGCAGACGGAGAAGAAGAACCAAGAGATGGAGACAACTCTGCGGTGCATGGTGTCTAAACACCCCGCGTCCTGGTCAAAACAACTCTTATGGGTGGAGTACGCGCACAACACCCTGGTCAGCTCTGCCGCAGGTCTATCAGCGTTCAAGTGCGCCTACGGGTTCCAACCGCCGTTATTTCCAGCTTTGGAGAAATAGGTTTCCTGCTCGTCCGTCCAAGCCTTCATGCACCGATGTCGCCAGACCTGGGACCAGGCCAGGAGTACCCTCATCTGCTCGGCTGACCATTATGCCACTTCGGCAAACCACCGCCCCACTAAGGCGCCCTCCTACCAGGTGCGCCAGAAGGTTTGGCTATCCACTAAGGACATTCCATTACGGGTGGAATCAAAGAAGTTGGCGCCAAGGTTTATCAGGCCATTTTGAGGTTTTGAAGGTCATCAATCCCGTGGCGGTGAAACACAGGCTACCTCGCGCCATGCGGATTCACCCTACTTTTCGCGTCTCAAGGATCAAGCCGGTTCGGGAGAGTCTGCTGGTTCCGGCTGCTCCACTCCCACCGGCAAGACAACCAACTCCTCTTCTCTGGTCTGTAACCCAGCCAATCCACCAGGTACTGGTTTCCACAGCCCTGGCGGTGGATGTCCAACAGCTGTCGAACCGTGTGGGCCGGGTATTCATCAATAACTCCAGGTGGGCGGAGGGGCGACAGTAGGAGGGTTCAATGGACTGGAGGAAACTGGTTTCAACTGGGACACATGAAAAGTTGGGGGAATCCTTAGAGATGCGGGTAGTTTGAGTCTGACCACCGATGGGTTAATGACCCTCTCTCAAATGGCCCAATGAAGCGGGGTTTAAATTTTTTGGACTCAGCTTGTATTGGAATGTCCTTGGAAGATACCAACCAAACCACTGGGGTGCGAGAACCCTTCCTCGTCAAGCTTTTGTTCCTGCATGAGGGAACTGAGAATGTGTCTGACAGTTCTTATTTGCCTTTCCCAGATTTCTCCGTGGTGGGATCCTGATGGGTTGAATACCCATTTAATTTCCTTGTTCAGAAGTTTGTTCTGAATTTGTGTGTGGTTTATTGCTTCTTTCAATTCACGTTCAGCTTAACCAACAAGATTAGTTCTGTTGTCTGATCTCATGACCTTAACCGTGTCTCTTCTTGCAATGAATCTCCTGATGGCCTTAATGCAAGAATCATTGTTAACTGTTGTCTATGTTGCGTAGACTGTGCGCAAGTTCGAGATGAACTGCTCTGATGTTTAGACAGGTGAAAATCACGCCATGTCGTTTAACTGTGGCCCTTCTCTGTTTCAACTCAAATGGGCCAAAGAAGTCCACACCTACATTTGTGAAGGGTGGATCATCAGGGGTAACTCTTTCTTCCGACAAGTCTGCCATGAATTGTTCACTTTTTCCTCCACTGAGTTTCCTGCAAGTCACACATTTCGAGATGGCAGAATTTCCTCCAGGAATCCAATATTTCTCATTGAGGCCTGTTAGGGTCAAATCCAGAGCTTTGGGCCATTGATGCTCCGGGAGGGTTTTAGCCAGGTTTCCTCTCTCAGAAAGCGACTAGCAGAGATTCCTCTTGAAATACAATCTGCTGGATTCATGCAACCATTAACATACCTCCACTGGGAAATCTCTGAAGCAGATCAAATGACTTTGACCATGTTAGTGACAAAGGTTTGGAATTCGTTGTTTCATTTTTTATGTACTTTCGTACGGATGTGCTGTCAGTCCAAAACACAGAAGGTTCGAGTTGCATCTCTATTTCTTCTTGCATCATTTGGTCTATCCGAACGGCTACGGTGGCAGCCATAAGTTCCATTCTTGGAATGGTAATGGATTTTAGTGGAACTACTCTGGCCTTATCCATGATAAAAGAACAATGAGCTGTACGTGTTTTGTTCACTAATCGAAGGTAGGACACCGTTCCATAACCACTCTCACTTGCATCCCCAAAGTGGTGTAGCTGTGCTGAGACTGGATTTCCAAAGTTGTGGGGTGTGATGCATCTGAAGTCTCTCAGCATATGCAAGTTGTGTAACCAACTGGACCATTGTTCCTTCAGTCCTTCAGAGATCTTTTCCAAGTCCCATCCAAGCTTCATTCCTGTTAGCTGTTGCAAGATTTGCATTGCAGGTAGGTTCGCAGGCGTTAAACAGAGCTCACTTTTGACAGAATACCTGTCCTGGTAAGTGGTTTATCCTGTGGGTGGAATTTGAATTGGAATGAATCCGTTTCAGTGCACCACTATACGCCTAGGGCTCTTTTAACGGGCAGGGTATCTTGATCCAAAGCCAGGTCCTTGATTTCCTTTGATCTACTCTCCTCAGGTATGGAGTGTAGTAAAGTTCTGCTGTTGCTGACCCATTTGTTTATTTTAAAACCACCCATGCCACACAGGTTAGTAAGGTCATGGGCATTTTCCACAGCCTTCTTCTCCTCCTCAACGGATTTTAGACAATTGTCCACATAGAAATTTCTTAGCACGGACGAAACTGCCTCTGTGCTAAATTCATCCACGTTGTCTTTTGCACACTGTCGTTGGGCAAAGTTTGCACAACTAGGCGAGGATGTGGCACCAAATATGTGCACAACCATCTTGTGCTCCTCTAGCTCACTACTGAGATCTCCATTAGGCCACCACCAAACATGGAACATGGCTTGAATGTTTGCCACGAATGCAATGCTCTTCTGTTGGAAGCGTGTAAGGACACCAACAAGACTGTTGGTTAAGCCTGGGCCTTGGAGGAGGCGTGCATTCAGAGATGTACCTTGGTAGTTTGCACCACATTCAATGACTACCCTCAGTTTGAGCTTTTTTGGATGGTATACACTGTGGTGTGGAATATACCACCTCCTTTTGCTTTGCTTTGCCTTGTCCTTTTGTTCAGGTGTCATCTTACTAGCAAAACCCTTATCCACAATAGCCGCCATGAATTCTTTGTACTCCTTGTAGAATTAGTTGTTCCTTTGAAATTTTCGCTTTAGGTTTAAAGCTCTTTGTTCAACAACACGTCGATTGTTGGGAAAACCAAGTCGTTCTTCCTTCAATGGTAGCCCAATACTGTAGTGTCCGTCCAGTACCTTGATGGAATTTCAGACACTTTCCATGAACTTGTGATCTTCCTTTGACGTTTCCAGATGTTCTTTGTGCTGATGTTCGGGAAGTTGAGCTTAACTTGCTGCTTTAACAACTCCTCAATTCTTGTAACAGAAATTCTGTTTGCCGTAAAAACAGATTTACTCCAACAAATCATATCCGCTCTTCCTAGTGGTCCATTTATTGTCCAACCCAAGATGGTCTTAACAGTGTACGGGCCATTCCCTTGACTGTTTATGACTTTCCATGGCTTTCGAGCCTTTGCCACATTACACCCAATTAGCAAGCCAACATCTGCGTCAATCTGTGGCATCCTTACTTCTTTCAGGTATGCCCATTTTTCCACATCCTCCTGAGAGGGAATATTCTCTCATCATACCGGAATCTTGTTTTGGGTATACAAAAATGGAAGCACGATATACTTGTTGCTTTCTAAGCCATACATTTCCAAGTCACATGTGACGGAAGTTTTGGTGGACTCCTTTTTATTCATTGTTTGTAGAACTATCTCTGTGTTTCGTCCAGTCACTTGAAGCTGCTGCAGAACCGATTCTGTGCAAAAGGTAGCCGTACTACCTGGGTCTAGAAAGGCGTATGTTGTTATCATGTTATTACCCTTTTTTGTTTTCACCTTTACAGGAACAATAGCCAGGATGCCTTCAGGCTCACCGGCCCCAATATCCTTCCACCAAGCGTCCTTTTCCATATCCACTAAAGCGCTGGAAGCATTTGCTACAGCCATTCTCTTTCCTTTGCATAACTCTTTATTGCCAATATGTAAAAGACTGGGATGTGTCAGGGTGCACTCTTTGCAGGTAAGCCTTTGTTTGGATCCTTTTCTTATGTATCCTTTTTCTAAACACCCAAAGCAGAGCCCTTTCATTTTGAGGAATTCCAATTTCTTTTGAGAATCTGATAGCAAGCAGAAAGATTGTGTTCTCCTTTACAGTAGATGCATCTGTTTGATGGAGATTTGTCACTGTGTCTGTTATTGCCAGCTGCTTGAAGTACCAGCGATACACTTGTGGCAAAACAATTCTTACTCTGTTTGAACTTCATGCTGGAAGTAGCAGGCATACATCTGGAGCTTGTTTTTCTTGACATAGTTGAAGTTTCCTTTAGGTTTCCAAACACGGGGAGAGAGAGGATTCTAGCCTGGTGATCGACAAACTTCACCAGATATTTAAACTTGGCTCTTCTGTTGTTTCTATCTTGTATATCACAAGCTTTAACCCAGCTCGCATGTTGACTCGGTGATCCATTTCCTCCATGTATTCAACAGTATCCATTGTGTTGAGACAGCCATTAAGAAACACAGCAAATACTTTTAAAGCTTCTGGGTCTTCCGGTCTAATACATTGACCAATTGAGTGTGTCAATGTAGGCTGTCACGATTAGGTATTCATCTCCATAATGATGTTTTAATAATCTTTTTGCTTCTTCATATCCTTTGTCGGATTGCATATATTGGCAACTGTGCACAAACTCTCTTGATTGGCAAATAGTGCATTGCTCCAAAAAGTAAAGTCTGTCCTTACTGTTCTCAGTCTTCTTGTAGATACCGTGCTCAAATGCTCTTACGAAGATTGATAATCCAAAGGGTTGCCATTGAAAACAGGAATGCTGAGCGGTGGTAATGAAGAAAGCTTCTTTGAGGTTGAGGTATGAATCGCATTTCAATATCCTCGGCAGCATTTCTAGTTATATTTGTTACCTTGATGCTTGGTATTTGTCTATGCATGTTCATAATTTGATGAGCATTTTCAGGTTCCAGTGCTGTGTTCACGAGCAGTGCTTTTGCCTGAGTATACACCTCTCTTATTTCGTAAAATGGTTTTTCCACTAATCCTTTTTCCAGATATTCATTCATTCCATCTCCTGCATGGGGCATGATAGCATGTGAATCCTCAAGTCCCTTAATGATGCTCAATTTTGTGGTGTTTGCTGCCATTTCCGTTTTTTGGTTCCAGTTGTTCCTTTTTGAACTTCAGAATAGCTTCCTCCTTTTCTAGAGCTTGTTTCTGTGTCAGTCTAGCGGCTCGTGCCAACAATTCAGCCTTTTGACTTTCCAACTTGAGCTTCGTATAGGCAATAGAAGATTGAGCGGATTTCCTTGAACCTTGAGAATAAACACTCTTTACATTAGAAATACTGTCCTGAGCTTTTTTAAATAATAAAATGTAAATGATGGCTGACAGAGTTGGGATTGATATGTGAGCTCAACTAATGGAGATTCACCAGCCAGTTGTTTAAACAGCATCTCTAGCTGTTAAGTCAGATAATAATTGAATAATAACCTTCAAATTCATAGATCAAGACGAGTATGCCAGCAAATTGATACCATCTCTGGTTTATCTGCCAGGTACGAGAAGACCCATTCAAATTCAAATTCATTCAAATTTGTGTTGCTGCTGAGAACTACACCAAACAAACTGCTGACATCAAAGGTTGAATACATTAGGTTACATTTAAAGTCCTGGGCAAGTATATATTACCATTGGAAGATATCATCTACCACCACGATGTCTCATGTTACAATAACGTGGATGATATGGAATTTACATCTTTCAAGGAATAGAAATATTCAAAGAATTTGCATCACTTAGCACTCAGAAAAAAAATGCTTTCATGTGTGCAAAACTCAGAAGCCAGACTACTAACCAATACAAAGGGTTTTGGCCCACATAACGACAATTTTAGCAACATTGCATTTCATTTTAAAGTATTAACAGTCACATAAAAAGACACTGCATAGTCTTGCATGGTCCTGATTTATATAAGAGAATGATTAACCCCTTAATGTACCCATAGACTGTTCTGATCTGCCGGCTTGGCTTTTCCATATTCCCGGTTAATTTTGTGGTCACCATGTTTATGCTGCACTGGCTCCTCTCTTCTGGAACAGCCTTCCACCTCCCATCAAGCCGGTCAACACTTGCCCTATATGTAAAGGAGTAAAACATGCTGATTTAGCATGGCTATACATGTTTGTTTTATTATTATATATTATTGATAATGGATGGATGGACTTCTATAACATTGTCGGACTCATGATAAACAATAAAAATAAAAGGATCAAAATTGATAATAATAAACATGGCATCTACATTACCCACAATGCAACCCAACTGCCAACAGTTCAGTCAGAGATTTGGTTGTGTTATGCTAGTAGTAGCAGTCATGTAACCTGGAGCCTCTTGCCTGCAGCAGAGATGAGCAGTGCCCTACAGATGTCTGGTAAGCTTACTTATTTCTAACTTGATACCGACATATTTTTTTAATTTTCAAACTTTTTTCAAAGTTTTCATACCCAACCAATTCTGGCTCAAGTGACATCACATGAGAACATAAAGTGGAAATCAGTATTTGCTGACCATTATGTGTGCTGCTACTCGCTTCCCCGAAGCTGTTCCGTTGCGTAACATAACTAAGTTATTTTCCACATTCGGACTTCCCCGTGTAATTCAAACTGACCAAGGTACAAATTTCCAGTCCAAACTGTTCAAACAGGTCTTCCAGACACTGAACGTGCGTCACATCGTGTCCAGCGCATATCATCCTGAAACTCAAGGCGCGTTAGAGCGGTGGCATTAGACGTTAAAGTCTATGCTCCATAAGTATTGTCTGACAACTGAGAAAAGTTGGGACCAGGGAACCCCATTTGGGCTGTTTACAGCATGAGAAGCTGTGCAGGAATCCTTAGGATTCAGTCCCGCAGAGCTTGTGTTCGGCCACACGCCTCATGGGCCGCTCAAAGCCTTGCATGATGCATTTCTGTCACCTGAGTCTCCTGGGAGAAATGTGTTAGATTATGTTAGTCAGTTCCGTGAACATTTGCACCATGCAAACAGTCTTGCAAAAGAGTCTCTCTCTATTGCACAGACTGTGATGAAGCGTAAATTCGACCGCTCAGCTGTACCTCGACACTTTAAGGTAGGCGACAAAGTTTTGGCGTAGCTAACTATTCCTGGCTCGGCCCTCTCAGCCAAATTCTCTGGCCCATATGACGTCCATGACTGTCTCAGTGACACCGACTACGTCATCGGTACTCCTGAAAGAAGGCGTAAAACTCGCGTTTGTCATATTAATATGTTGAAACTGTACCATTCTGGAGAGGCGCCCAAAACCAGTCTGCCAACGTCAGAACACGCCGAAACAGTTGCTGTTCCGGGCAGCTCCGCGTTGATTGTGGTGGAAAACCTTAAAATGTCTGACGATTTGAAAATGCGGTCTTGTTTACAGCAAGGTGCCCGTTTGCCTAACTCTGAGATGTTGGTAGAGTTACCTTCGCGGTTGCCTCACCTGTCCGATGGGCAGCGGGGTGACGTAGTAGCTTTAGTAGCTAGTTTTCCTTGTCTTTTTAATGATGTCCCGACTCGAACTACTGTGCTTCAACATAAAATCGATGTTAAGGATGCAAAGTCTATTAAGCAGCATCCATGCAGGGTTAATCCGGTGAAACGTGCACTGATGAAAGATGAAGCAAAGTATCTTTTAGAAAATGGTTTAGCAACGCCCAGCTCCAGTCCTTGGAGCGCTTTGTGTCTCTTAGAGGCTAAATCTGACGGATCTCCTCGATTCATAACCGAATTTCGAAAAGTGAATGCGGTTACGGTTCCAGACTCCTATCCGTTGCCTCGGATGGAGGACTGTATTGATAACTTGAGCTCTGCTAAGTATGTCAGTAAATTGGATCTGCTTAAAGGATATTGGCCAGTACCATTAACTGACCACGCCTCCAAAATATCTGCATTTGTAACTCCGGATCATTTCTTGCAGTACACGGTCATGACTTTTGTCATGGGCAACGCACCGGCTACCTTTCAGAGGTTGGTAGACGTGGTGTTGGCTGGTGTGAGTAACTGTAACGCCTATTTAGATGATCTGATTGTGTACACCACCACTTGGGAGGAGCACATGCAGATCCTCGAGCAGGTATTCACTCGCCTCGCCAGCGCGTCCCTTACGTTAAACCTAGCGAAATGTGAGTTTGGGAAAGCCACTGTCACCGATTTAGGCAAACAGGTGGGGCAAGGCCAGGTACGCCCAGTTGAGGCTAAAGTAGTATCTCAGACTGTCCTGTTACCCTCACAAGGAGTGCCCTTCGTAGATTTTTAGGTATGGCAGGCTACTCCAGCATTTTGAAGTGAACGTTGGTTCCAGTCCGTTACCAGTTTTAGTCTTCACGGATCATAAGCCGCTCGTCTTCCTAGCCCGCATGTATAACCACAACCAGCGACTCATGCGGTGGGCTCTGATTGTGCAAGATTTTAACTTAGAAATTCGCCACAAGAAGGGCTCAGGAAATGTGTTGGCTGATGCTTTGTCTAGGTTTTAAAATTACATTTTGCCTAGCTGTTGGGTCACAAAACTTAAAAGTTTGTGTTTTAAGGGGGGGAGTGTTACGGCCGATGTCGTTGGCTTTATTACTTTTCCTGTAGTTTGTGTGTGTGTGTCCCATTTATTATGTTAATTAGGATGTGTGGTCTCAAATCCGTGATTGGCCGCAGCGCTGCTGCTCCCCTCCCACCTGAGGAAGACAGACGTGGATTGGAGGATACCGGTTCCGGCTCTCCAATCCGAGGCGCACGGTGTGGACCAGGATCTTCAAGTACCTGGCCTGCTCAACAGTCAGGGGTTGCTACTGTTGCTGCTAGATGTATACGTGTTAACCTTAGAGTGACTTTGTTCACTGTCTGTACAGCACGATAGGTGCTTCGGTGTGTTTTCTGTCTTTATTCTACCTTGTGTGTTTTGTAAGTATTTTGTTTTCACCCAGTTGTTCAAGAGGTGTCTTGATGGGGTTTGTTTTCGTTTGTTTGGCTGAAATGCCTTATATGTTCTTATGTTAAGAGCCCTCCTTTTGTTCTTTGAGTGCATAACTCATTTTAGTTGTCAATTTCATCATTACTGTCAATAAATAGCTTTGTTAACCAACACCATCTGGTTTTATGTTACTCCCTTTTCCCTTCCCGAGCCGGGTCGTAACACTAAGTAAACCAGTCGTTTCTTTCTTTTTCAAGACTTTCCAAATTGTTGCTTTTGTTATTTCCAATTTTTATCCAATGTTTCTAATTGAATTCTTTTTTTTTTCTCAGCTTCCAAATTGCTTGCATTTCTCCCAAACGGCTTTGTATCATTGAAATGTTAGTGATATGAGCTTCCCGCTCACCCGTAGGCAAATTACGGCCCTCGCCGGCAAGTGATTGAAAATAAAAACAATTATTGATTTCTAATGACCTCGTTTTTTTAATCGCTTGACAGCCCTAATTAAAATGGAAGATGATCATTTACTGGTTGAGAAATTAGAGTTAAACCTTTTATAAATTATGGCAACCCTTTATAGATTACATGAAGAACCTTCCATCACACAAGATTTATTGTAGCTCTGTATAATCTGATATTGAAAATGCACTGGACCATATGATAGTTGAAGTCAGACCACTCTCAATATTATAATAATATACTTATATATTGGGCTATATAAATACACTTGATTTATAATGTCTTTATTTTTTTTATTTGTATTTTTTATTTTCAATAAACGAAACCAAACTATTGCTTTTGAATGTAAAGCAGTGTCCAAACTATGATTTATCACTATTTATTTGGCTACAGAGCTTTGATTATCAGTTTATAGTTGCCATAAATTAATGTAAAAAAATTATTAACCTAATTAACTCTAGCTAAATCTTTTGTGAATAGTGCACAAATATAATCGAAAACAGAATATGACCTGTTCAAGAGCCTGGTCAATTGCCTGATAGTAAAATTGGTAGCCTATTGTGTGAGGTCATGTTAGCATTTGCAACTATGCCAACTGTTCAAGCATTCCCTCTTTGTAGATGCAAACACAAGAAAAAGAACAGAAACAACTAAATAAGACATTTATTGATGGATTAAAAAAGGAAGGCTGAAAGACTTTCAACCTGGAAATCCACACTGGAGTCAAGAATTAGGTCAACCCTAAAACATTGCCAACATGCTAATTGTTACTGTTTGCAGTGGGTTATCAAAATACTTATTATCTTAATTGTTTTTCTCTCTTGAGGATTATTTTTCCCATGAGCTAATAGATATGAGGGAGAGACTGCAGGAAAATGCTGTAGCTTAGTTCTCGCTCTAAGCAATGGTGAATCCAACATTATCAGTTTTTGTGGAGCATAGTTACTGTAAGTTTCACATTTATGACTGTATACCTTACAACTTCGATTAACATTTCCCTTTAGGCTTGCAACAGCCACCACCAGCAGAAGTTCAGCATCATAAGAACAACAGATGGAGTCATACGACAGAGATAGAGATTTGTGTGGGGGAATTGGTAAGCGGCCAGAAAAAACACTTAACTGCACAATCATATAATAATCAAATACTGGGAGTTTGTGATGTCTAGATTCTTGTTTTTTTCTAGAATCAGATGTTGTACTGGCTGGATCTAAAGAAGAGGCCACTTGTGATTGTTAGCAGACCAAGAGAGATGTTGTGTGTTCAAAGGTGACTTATTCAAAAGGTCATTGAGATAGACGAACACGATGAAGGTATGGAAGTCAATAATATAATAAATAGAATGTAAGATGTGGTGTACTGCAGCACATGTGCGTAGTTGACTTAACACTAAAATCCAAGTTATTGTTCGCTTTTTTAGCTTCCTGCCGTGCTCGAAATTGGCCCCTACTGCATCTATCTACAAGTCTTCTTTCCATCCCACTCGATCTAATACTACCATTCATACAGTACTTCTGACTCTCTAATGTTCAAACTCCTGAAAAGTAAAACCAATGCAACCACGTGGCTGTGTGAATGGAAACTTATTGCTTGGGAAAATAAAACGAAAAAATGAGCTAGCAAATTAGGGTTGAGAATGTAAAGACAATGGTAAGACAACCTCATAGAAATAATTGCAGGCAATAGCTTCTTGAAAAGAAGGAAATCAATCTTAAAAACCTGATGGTATATTTTAGATCAGTGGTCCCCAACTTGTTTGGCTTGTGACCCCTCGTCCGTGGAGATTTTTTCTTCCCAATTATAGTTTAATACTTTACCTTAAAAAAATCATGTAGGAATTATAATTATTATGTCTAATAGTCTCGTAGTCCCCCATATATATATACCCATATATATATATATATATATACACACACACACATACATGCAGAATTTTATAGTTTGTGTGTAACCCACATGACTGAACCTGCAAAAAGAGGAAACACAGAATAGTCTCTGACGCTTTTTCTTCTTCTTACTCTTGTTTTTCTTACTCTCTCTTGTTTTTTTACTCCTCGTTCATTTAGCCTTTTTCTTGTCCCCGTTTAATCTCTACGACTTTTTACCCTCTCTCTCTCTCTCTCGGTTTTTGTTTTTTTGAAGCAAGCAATCAATGTGCCGAGAGCTCTTTCTGATCCACTGAGTTCTCACACTTACGAACTTGCCAAAGACTTTGCAACTGACCCAGCCTGTTCTATGAAAAAAAAAACAGTGCTCAGTATCTCCTTTTTGTACTCTGAAGTCAATTTGGAGTTGATGAGACTAACAGCCGCCGGGAAACAGTGTCCAACAGCATCCCAGAGAGAGGGTTTCAGCTCGAGCCAAGTTGCACCACAGAAAAGAAGTACCAGTTCAGACCGAGCTGCAATGTGGTTTTGGGACACATTCTGGAACACTCCAGAATGACAGATCCAAAGCCTCCACTACCTCCTCCACCTCCCTCAGTACTGCCGCCACCCGGCCTTTCTGCATTCTGGGTTTAATACTCCATCAGATATTGATTATAGAGTAAGAGTTAGGAGTGAGGTCTCCCAACACACATTTTCCTGTAGTCTTTCCGCTGTTGAGTGTAAGTCATTCCACTGGTTCATTTTCAGGACTTTGTCAAATACCTCATTTGCTGTTAATTGTGTAGTCTTACATAGTATTACGTCATATGCTTATTCAGTAGTCTGTATATCTTTAGTAGTGAATAAATTCTTCATTTATAAAGAACCCGATTACGTGCTTTTGTGTGTTTGTCAAGAGTACACTGTATAGAGGCGTACATACTTCACTGTGAAGTCTTTGACCATTTCAGATTTTGAGACTGTATTAATTAATATGTATATGTATATATATGTAGCATGAATACATATATATACACACATATGCACTTATGTACATACATACATACATACATACATATTGTTGGAGAAAAAAGTCCAAGTCTGGGCCAGAAAAAGAGTCAGGACCTCCTCACCAACACCTTAACTTCAGTACAGTTGAGTTGCTGTTAGAGTCTTAGCAGGTTCACTGGAGACGATCAGAGTCCGGCATACCCTGTCCTCATTGGTGGAAAATGGGGGAAAGACTATGTTCCTCCTCCTATTTTTTTACAGATCATTCCTATCTGCAGATTTATAATGGTAATGGTGACATGATCTCTCCCCCTTTAGCCAGGCCTATCACTGACTCCAGTTATGGCATGCCATATGGAATGAAACTTGAGAATATTGATCGGATGTTTAAGTATATAGAATAAAATTTGAGAATATTGAATGAAAGTTTGAATATATTGAATGAAATCTAATATCAGTAATCCTAAATAATGAAGAGATAATTAACACCTTGAGAATGCACGTAAGGGCCAAAATAATACTGGTAACCGTATTTTATACTTTTGTACCGATGGCCGTACCCAGGGTAATCTCAAATTGTATTCTCAGCGCCGTATGTATGCTACTGACATTCAGTCACAACATCGCTCGACAGAGCTTCAACAGTTTGTCATAATATCTTCTAATACTGTGCATATAAGTACGATTTTAGTTATCACATGGTTTTTGTGTGTAAAATTGCTGCATTGAACTCGACCGTGCGTCACTGTGCGCCACAGAGCACACTGGAGATGGTGGCTGCCACACAGTCTGCCTTTTCCAGTCCTCTCACCCGACACATCTTCACCACCAGTGTCTCCCGCACAGATAATTATTAAGATTATTGATAGCTGTCAGTTTTAGGCGATGTCACGTCATGCAGATGTAGAGACAGTGGGTTTTTTAGGAAATAATTACCACAGTCCGGACCTCTATGACCTCATAGCTGGCAACAGCCATCGGTGCAACAGTATTAAATATGTTACCAGTATTATTTTGGTCCGTACATGCATTCAATGTGTGAATTATCTTTTCATTGTTTAGGATTGCTGATACTAGATTACTGTTAGAAGTGTCACACTTCTTGCAGCAACATTTCTACGGGTTAATCACAGCAAAAACACAAGATGGTCAATATTCTCAAGATTTCATTCAATATTTGCAAACTTGACAGGGGAGACAAATATGTAGCAGATCAGACAAGTTGAGATGAGAAAGCGGGGTAGTGAGAGGGCAAGAGGAGGATCACCCCACACACACACACACACACACACACACACACACACACACACACACACAC
>CALSCE010010897.1:631234-655061 GCA_943593645.1 Bovichtus variegatus | reverse complement strand
CACACACACACACACACACACACACACACACACACACACACACACACCTTGTCTTTGTGGTATTCTGGGGGTACCAGACCAGACTATTATTATATATCCTTTATTTAACCAGGCAAAAGCCTCATTGAGATTAAAATCTCTTTCTCAAGAGTGACTTGGCCGAGAGGTCAGCATGAACATTGTTTCCACAGAAATCACAAAACAAACAGACAAATACAACTGTCACACACTACAAAATGAATGACCATAATATCCAGTTAATATGCAATATTAAACAGTTAAAATGCATAAAACAGGCACAATGTATATCAGTGAGATCAGAAGCAATCACATCGACCAAGAGACCTATTTTCTCGATCCTTTAAAATGAATTTACCTAAATTCCTCCACAGTAATCAACTCAACAATTTCAGCTCTTTCTGCACATTATTCCAGGAAGAAGGGGCAGTGTATTTAAAAGTTTTTTTTTTTTCTAGTTCTGTTCTAACCTTGGGGACCAACATCTGTGTAATATTATGTGAGTGCAGGCCATATTGATTTTGTTTTTTACACATGTGTGTACACAGATAAGAAGGAATCAAGAATCAGGGGACGTAAACAGAGATGTTACCTAAATTATCAATCAGACAAAGTACAGGTCACTGACCAGGCTAGAAACAGCTTTCTGGGGACTTGTCAGGTACTTAGTGTGTATTTATGGACCTCACTTATAACTGTCTGTTTTTTTAGTAATAAGTAGGGTCACTATACACACTGTCTTACTAAACTTACTTTTGGGAACCAATTAACACCTTTGACTGTCAAGGTGAGTGCTGTCATGATACAGCATGATATTCAACTGCAGTGTAAAATGGAGGTCCTGTTGAGTTACTGTACAACACAATTATATTAAATTCCAGAGTATTGATAAAGTTTTAGTCTTTAGTCTAAAACATTATAAAATGTTATTATAAAAATACATTTAGTCTTAGGAGTATTATTTTTGTATTAGTCTCTTTAACCACTGCATAGATATTGATGGAACCATTTCCACTATCCTTTGTTCAGACATTGGGTCCCTTTCTCCAGGATGTCTGAACGTGGTTGTGACTATCACAGCACACATTTACTTAATTTGCATCAGTTTTCTTCTTTTTCTTTTTTTTCAAATGCAGACGGTTAAATTGTGTGAATAATAAAACATGAAGCCATAAAGGTCAACCGTAGTCTTGTCATTTTGATTTAAGCAATACAATGTTAATATAGAGATTTCCAGTCAATCAATGGGTATTCTATTCATGATTTTACTTAGCTACCATATGAAAAATAGTATTCAGTGCACACTAAAAGGTATCACTATTTAAAGTCAGCATTATCGAAGGACAGAGGTCCCAATATAGATTTTAAGTAACAACGTTAGAGTGACATAAGAACAGACATGATATGTATCATAAATGAAACTGTCCTAGATGCTTCAGATTATCTACACACCTAATGCTGTATTGGCAGTAATACAATGCAGTTTATTTTTTCTCTTGGTTGAATTTCACAGATGTTTCTTCAAATGAGGGACTTTTATTTTAATGTTTTTTAAATGTTCACTAAACTAAGATCAGATGAAATCAAATTGAATTGCAATTAGGTTGTAGTAGATACATTCAGGAGATGAAAGGTTAATGACATGACACAAGAAGAAGGTAGATACAACCAGAGGAGATGAGATGTGATCATCTGAGATAGGATATGATGACGGAAGATTAGAGGCGATAAGGTGCAAGATTAAATAAAATAATTTAAGACAAGAAAAGACGAGATAAAATGACAGATTATAGGAGAGAAGATGAGGTGAATTTAGATTAAATGAAGATAACATAAAAGAGATGAGATTGAATAATAATAGAGGAGAGAGGAAAAGATGAGATAGATAAAGTGAGAAGAGATAAGGCAGGAGGAGATGAAGTAGGATAAGATCAGGTGACATGGTGTAAGATGATCAGATAAAAGAACAGGAGATGAGGTGGGATATAAGAGAGGGGGTCAATCAATAAAAGTGTCTTCTCCTTCCAGTGGAAGACACTTATCGCAGTCGCTTTTCCTTGGAATGTAATGAAGTAGCAATGAAGGACATCACCTGCTTCTCAACAGCATGGATCTCCTTCTTCTCCCATATCATTTTCTTGAAAGGCTGCCGACCTGTAAAACAATTACACAAATAAATAATTTTGTGTTTCTCCATAGAACTGCTATGGAAATGTTATTTGAGGAACAAAAGTCGATAAACACCAATTTTAAGGCTACAAGTGTTAAACACAAGTAACAGAATATGTAAATAAATTCTACAGACTCCATTTTGACAATACATGTACTTGGTCATGTGCGGATGGATGCTACAATAAAAGCAACAATACCTGGTATGAAGAATAATCATTTGCATTAAGTCATTTGACTGCATCACTCCAACAGTATTTCAGAAATAACTCTGATTCCATTGACCTTTATAATATTGGGCAAGGTCGCAGAAGTTTCAGAGGAGAATGTGCCAAAACCTCCGCAAGTAAAACCACCAAAACTACCTGCATAACACCAGCGGTTAGTTAGATATACATTTTGTAATTTGTTTGGAATTCTAAACACATTTCTTTCCAGAATAAGTTACTTTTGTTGATTGCTTGAAATTCTAAACACATTTCTTTCCAGAATAAGTTACTTTTGTTGATTGCAAGATTTTAAAACATGCAAAAGCAGTGTAATAATCTAAATTTAAGCTATTTGTCTTATTTTCAGTTAAATGTGTGCTTAAAAGACATTTCTTCATGAGTTCATGCATGCTGCATTTACATCATATTAAATCAGCTCAGTTCACTAAAATAAATCTTAATTTATTGTAATTATAACTTACATTTTAATTGGTCCTACTGCTATATATATATATATATATATATATATTTTAAATTGTTTTTAATTTTTATTTATTTATTTTTTTATAATTGTTTTTTTTCATACCTGACATTTCTTTCTCTGTGAAGTTAGGATTGTGGTTGCTCAAGATGGTGTTGCGGACGGCTGCTGTGTTTGGAGCTCCTCTTCATCTTTGCAATTTTATTGTTTTACTTTGTTTTGTTGTTAGTTTGTCTAATGCCAGACAGCAACCAATCCATTGACTAAAATTCTTTCTGACTTTCTTTCCATTTTAACGCAATTACATGTTTGGCTTGTAACAGACAGAAATGAATTAGTTTGGGTTTTCCAACATTTACTGGAAAATCTTTAGGGTATATACTGTATGTAACAAACACAATTTGGCTTCAACATTGATATCACCTTCTGTCAATATAAAATCAGCTCACACACTCATGACACAGAGTACCAATTTCTTCATTGCATTTCATGCAATTGTCAGGAATATTGGGGTTGAATTGAACAGGTGTAATGTACGTCCTTAGCAGCCATTTATACTGTAACAGTTTGCATCATGTAATAATTGTCCACCATGAGGGTTCACATAATAAAAGCACCCACATAATTATAAATGGAGAGAAAAAAATAATAATAAGTTGCGGATATTCACAACCCGAAACTGGGCCTTCACTCGATCGAATTGCCACTGGTGCTGGCGGGTTTCAACTGATAGATCTGGAAAGAAGCTAACTTGTTGATTTTAATACCACACTTCTCCTTCCAGGCGAACCCTATCAAACAATATGACAGATAACAACTTCTGCACATCAGATCGTTGATGGACAGCACTTTTCAATCACAATGTACGATGAATGGGGAATATCCATGGCTACCTGCTGCTTTACCTGCTAAATGGAAGAGATGAAGGAAACAAATAATGAAGGCCGGGGTCCTGGTCAGACTGAGGAAACGTGAGAACCGGCCTTCTCTCCAGTGTATTCTTCTGACAAATGTTCAGTCACTGGATAACAAGCTGGATGAGCTCTGGAGCAGTATGTATTTTCAATGGGACATAAAAAACTGTAATCTTATGGTTTTCAACTCTTTGATCTCAGATGCGACCATTGTTCCAGACGGCTGGTCCATGTATGGAGTTATCGACAGGACGGAGACTATTGTGGCTGAGGGAGTGTCTCTTCTCCAGGAATAATGCCTCTCAGAGCTCAGAGACAGAGGTGGGGCTTGTCGTCTGCCATGACCTTTCATGGCATCCCTGTTTGTGCTCTTAAAGTGTGTGCAGATCAGCTTACAGATGTGTTCACTGACATCTTCAACATGTCACTGCTCCAGTTTGTGGTCCCCACATGTTTCAAGAAGTCCATCATCATCCCTGTGCCTAAAAAGACTAAATCCCTCTGCCTTAACGACTACCGCCCAGTAGCACTCACCTCCATCATTATGAAGTGCTTGGAGTGGATGGTCAAAGCCTTCATTAGCTCCTCTGTCCCTGACTCAATGGACCCACTGCAGTTTGCATACATGGCAAACAGGTCCACAGACAACGCAATCGCCCTCACACTCCACACATAATAATAATATAATAATAATAATAATAATAATAATAATACTACATTTTATTTGGAGGCGCCTTTCAAGACACCCAAGGACACCTTACAAAATACAAGAGATAAAAACAGCAGGACATTGGAAGGGAGAGGAGTCAAATAAAACCAGAGACATGGTGGAGACAAATGAAGAAAACAAGAAAGAGAAGAGGGGGGGAGGACACAGAATGATGGAAACTACAGAGAGTAGGCCAGTTTGAACAAGTGAGTTTTGAGGTGGGACTTGAATGTTGTAATAGTTTCAGATGTCGGATGTGTGGAGGGACGGAGTTCCAGATCCTGGGACCAGTGCAGCTGAAGGCCCTAGCACCCATGGTGCTGAGGCATGATGTGGGGATTGTCAGTAGACCAGCTGAGGATGAGAGGAGGGAGCGGGAGGGGTATACTCCTGAAGGAGGTCAGATATGTAGGTGGGGGCGAGTTTGTGGAGGGCTTTGTAGGTGAGCAGAAGGTTTTTGTAGTTGATCTGGGATTGAACAGGGAGTGAAGGGAAGTTATGCTGCAATAGGTTTAGGCATGTTGGGGGACTCACTCCTCTCCTCCTTTCCCCATCTTTCTCGCTCTCCTCCTCTCCCTCTCTATTTATATGCATTCATGTCCCTTAAAGGCATGTTACTAACTCACCATCCGGGGCATCATCCCCGGAGTTTCTGTGTCTCTCATCTGGCAGGTTGCCACTATTAAAGATTACTTCTGGACCGCGAATCGTGGCTGCACCTGTTGCCCTGGTCCTGCCTGACACAAGGAAGCCTTTACCGACATCCCCCTGGATCCATTTTTATATACGACCACATCATGTTTTCTGTCGCATAGATTGTCTATGCTGTATTTTTAACTATCTTGTTTGTTCTGTACACACGTCACCTATTGCACGTCTGTCCATCCTGGGAGAGGATCCTCCTCAGTCTCTCCCTGAGGTTTCTTCCATATTTCCCCACTAATTGTGGGGGTTTTTTTTCAGAGAGTTTTTCCTTGTGCGGTGCGAGGGTCTAAGGACAGAGGGGGTTGTATCCTGCACAGTCTGTAAAGCCCACTGAGACAAATGTATAAAATTTGTGATATTGGGCTATATAAATAAACTTGATTTGATATATCAATATATATAAAAATCACCTGTTCATACCATATTGTTGTATGTTCACATCTGTTCTAATTACATCTGCTCATATATATATATATATATATATATATATATTTTATACTTCATTACTACATTTACTTTTCCTTTCTCCCACTACTGTACTAATATGTGTATTTGCACTATTTATGTCTTGTGTGTTCTTTTTATATTCTTGTATATTGCATTCTTGGAAGAAGCCGGAGATGCAAGATTTTCTGCGCCTGTAATTGTTGCTCATATCACAAATAAAGAAACCTTGAATTTTGATAAGAACTACGTTTACACATTATTCATTGCTGATAGTAATTGACTTGTCTTTGCACTTTATTTGTTAAATAACCTTCAAATCAAAAGTTTGAAGATATTTTCTTTGCATTTAAATTCTTAGTTCTCTCTTTCCAACAATGACCTAGACACTTTATAAAGACAGTCATGCAAGTGGAAAGAAGAGATAATCTACTACTATCTCTACTAAGACATAAAACATAGAAAATATTTAGATCAAAGACTTAGTCTCCTTAGAAGTTGCTGCCTGTACATACATTTTAGCCAAGTGTGTGTTCAGGCTGTACCACCCTCTGCCACTAGGGGTTGGTACTGAGTTACCTCCCCTATACACACTATGTTGGTAAAAGTACATCTTGGGGTCAAACCTGAAAACTTCACAGGATATTCTTTTGACCTTCTTTTCAATGAATATAAGGTTATTGTTGTGGGTTCTGGGTTTCTGGTCCCCTCTAAGATTTTGGATCCCACACTGTGACTGTCTATGACATTGTGGGGCACACAACATGTGAGCACACACACACACACACACGCACACGCACACACACACACCTCTTACTGTTTACTAGTGTTAGAATTTTATGTTCCCTTGCATTTTCCTCTCCATACAATCAAGCATGAACTGGCCAGCATTCAGCCTCCTCCTATCTCTTCTTCTCTTCACTGTTTCCCTGTAGGTTCACAAAGTTCAGCGTGCAGAGAAATTCAGTAATGTGCTTACGCTCGCACTCATCGGCTCTGCCCGCCGTAAAACCAGCTGTGATTGAGACATGAGTTCATAAGTGCAGACACGGGTACGTTCTCCTGAGAAATAATATCTCTGGGAGAAAAAAAAAAAGATCCCAGGCAGCATCAAACCCTCAGCAATGCATCAAAGGTTTGCAGCCACGGCTAGAGCGTGTTAGATAAAACTGAGCGGTTACATCAGTCACATTAATAGAGACACACTCCTCATGACCTCTCTGAACCTACTGAATGAAGTAGTTCTGCTGCTGTTATCAGCCGCTTTTAAAGCTGAATGTATACTGTAGAAAAGATGTCTTCACAATTTTGTTTGTATGTATGTGTGAGATACAAAGAGAGGAATGCCACATATTTCTTTAATAACGTGAAGAAAAAGAGTGTGTTTGAGAGACAGCAGCTAATAACACTGTATCCTTGTCTTTGGAAGCGGAGACGAGAGGCCACTGCAGGCGAGCTGCATTTCTGTCTGTTCTTTTCAAAGTCGTTTGTTTTTAAAAAGTTAATCTCAGTGGAGCGGGGGGAAGTTTCCATAACAAAGCAAACATTCTATTAAAAAAAATAGGTACATTGAACTGATGAGCCAAATTCCCTCAATGCCCTCATTAAAAATATCATTAGGCAATGTGTGAGCACAGACAGCATGCAGCCTCAGAGTGGTTGGCAGAAGCTCAGATTCTGCCTCCGTCTACCTGTCTGTCTTTTCACATTAAAGCTTACTTTGTCAAACCAGAAGAAGATGCATCAGATGACAAGCTGGGGCCCAGCAGAGCATGATTTAATATTAGTCATATGGTATGTACTGTACATCATGATGAGAGTTTGAGAATGGAGTTTCTAATTTTTTTACTGATCAGTAAATGGACTGCATTCATATTGTGCTTTTCCAATCTTTGTGATCACTCAAAGTGCTTTACAACACTTCAGCATTCAGCATTCACCCAATCATACACATTCATACAGAGTCAGAGGCTACAATGTGCCACATGCTCATCAGTGATAACCATTCACACACACTCACACACCGTTGGCCATCGAGAGCACTTTGGGGTTCAGTTTCTTGCCCAAGGACACTTCGTCAGGCTGGGGATCGAACCACAAAAAGCAACCAAAAAGTGAAGACATCTGAATCTTGAAGGATCTTCTGCTAGACTGTGAGAATATTGTCGAATATAAATAAATAAATAAGTTAAAGTACATTTGCTTTTTATAGGTTTTTCCTCTAGTAATAAACAAAGTACACTTTTAGTCTTAATAGTTGAGTGAGTTTCAATTGTTAACCATCAGGCAGGGCCATTTGGTGGACTGATTGCAGTGGAAGTGGCTAACACAGCTGAAGTTAGATACATACACTCTATATATTTTACCAAACTAACTGCCAGCGATCAAAATGGAAACATTACATCTGTTCCCTCTGCTTTTACTGTTAAATATGTAAAAGGCAGGGACATTAAGAAAACTAAAATATAATGCTTTCCCAAGGATAAAGTCTCTGAAATCACACAAAGAAATATTCTGGCTTCACATCCCATTGTGAAAAACATCATATTGTCCATATAAGGAGCAATGACATTATGAAACTCCCAGGACAACAGTGTGTGGTACCAATTCTCCAGATTTCAGCTGATCGGGAGCAGTTGCCCACCACATAAAAATAAAAAATATTTACAAATCAAGTGCTTTCACAATGAAAAAAATTCCTTACTAATAATAATAATAATAATGAAAGAATGCCTGTATTATAATATAATGCCTCTTAATAATAAGGACATATGGATGAAGGTGATTTCGATCAAAATAAACCAGCAAACAAAATTAACCCTGCGGGCTTTAGGTTATTGTTCGGCAGGCACAAACTTTTGCACGAATAGCACTAACATATGCCCTGATGTAGGTATCTTACTGGAAAGGTGTTCTTCAATATTCACTTCAGCTAGGATTCACAATGGTCAAAATCACCCTCAATCACAAAAGTTAAGACAGCAAAGATGTCTCAAAAAGGCCTAAAGACCGGAGTTTCTGGCTGAGAATATCTGCTGAAATACGGTTTGCATGCCCTGGCTGTGCAATTCTCTACCTCTCTTAAGGCCTAAAGAAAGTGCGTCGTCAGAACCTGAATGGCCAAGTAACCTGTAAAGTTAAAACTTTTACACTTGTGAAACATTTTTAGAGCACTTTAGATAAACTGAAATCCACTGTCATTAAACTACACGCAAGACTGAGCAAGACAGCTGAACATTTGACAGGAGCAAGGATTTCACCTGTAAACAGTTTTGCATTAAACATCTGCAGCTCCGCTCTCCAGAGTGAAGAAGCAGCCAGTGGGACTGTAACCTTGTTCTGTCGTTTCAACAAAAAAAATCCCCTTCATTTGGAATGAAATTCTGGGCTTGGACGCTATTTCATGTTCTGCTGGAGGTAACTGTCTTATTAATCATCATGTTTCATGTCAGACAGAAAGATAGCAGGTTGATAACAGGGCCTTTATTATCTGAGTGTTGACGCCTCCGGTCGCCCCCAATAAGGACGACACGGCAGCCAGATAGCCTCGCTCACAGACCCAGTCTGTATTGCATACTATTAGCTATGATAGGGAGTGTGTCTCACTGCACCGCAGAGTACTTTATATGTGTCTATGTGCATGGGAAAATACTGTTATGTTTCAGATATACAACTCGAAACTTTGGGCCAGATGTGAGCAGTAGCTCAATCCATAGGGATGCCGATTCAAGTCCCCAGACAAACAAAAGGCAACAAAATAACGGAAAATATTCTGCAAAATAACTTGTAACTTAAGATTTTGGATATAAATACCATTTCCCTCCGAAATGTAGTGGAGTTGAATTATACAGTTGCAGTTAAAGTACATACGTCAAAATGTACTAAATTCATACCCACACAGCATGCTGCCCATGTACACACAGTATCTGCATGTGATACATGGCAGACAAGCAGTGAGACAGAGGAGGGCATCTGAACCCTATTAACCCTCCTCAGTCTAAAGTCTCTGGGCAGAAAAGCAACAACTGGAAAGGAGGAAGAACAGCAGAGAGCCAATGTGCTGTTAAACTGGAAAACTGAATTACAAAGAAGGCAGTCCACTGTGTACAAATTGACAGCAAGGACAAATGAATAGTGTCTGTAATGTGGTGGCACAGTCCCCAACATCATGCAGAAGACTAAAGGAAATGGAAAACCAAAACCAAACCAGTCTACCCTACAGCTGCATGCTTAACGCAGTATTTATTATAGAGTTTCACTCGAGATTAACAGTGGAACGTTTAAGTGCAGGCTCCAGCTCCATCTTGGGACTCCATCTGTGCATGCTAATGTCTCAATGCTAATTGAATAGCCACAAACAGAATGGAAAAAAATTATGCTTTTGTTGCTTTACCCAACACTGGATTACCAGCTAGGCAAAGCAGGAAACTGCTCAGGGGTCCCAAAAGCCCCAGTTTAATTGTTCTACATTATTTTATTACAGTTTTTTTGTTTTGTTTACTGTCTTGTTTCAAGATATTAACTCCTAAACGTTGGTAACCAAAGGTCAAATAAAGTATTTTTAACTTGAACTACTAGTTTTAAAGCTGGATTGTATTTTGTAGTGTTAACATTTTTGGGCTTGTTTCAAGGAAAGAAAACGTATTATGTCATTTCAGCTTACCCTAAATTCGCACATTTTACTAGTTAAAAAAATATTTTATGTTTTTAATGGGGTGGGGGTTTGTAATATAAACAAAGGAAACATGTTGAACAGCTAGCCTGGCTGTGCCAAAATTCAAATACCTACTGACATCTCTAAAGTTCACTGATTAACAGGTTTTATCTCGTTTGCTTAATCAGTACACAAACATAGGATTGCTTAAGAGGAGTTACGAGCTGGAACTATTTTTTGAACAGTGTGTCCGTCTGCCCGGTATGTCAGACATGGTCAGTGGTGTGCAATGGTTTTCGTCATTGTACAGACACAATGGTACCAAAACTGATAGCCTCATTGTGATGAAAAAACTCAGTGAAACTCAGAATGCATCAAATATGCACCCAAAATCAGATGCAAACATCTTAGCAAGTCGACTCTGATGGGCTGATCCGTAAAAACGTTTTGTGTCTATATAAAACTGTAGTTGTCTGTATAAAACTGTAGCTGTCTGTAAAAGATGTTCTCCGTCTGTACACAAACTGTAGTTGTCTGCATAAGACTATAGTTGTCTGTATAAAACTGTAGTTGTCTGCATAAGACTATAGTTGTCTGTAAAAGACATTTGATCTGTGTAGAAAACTGTAGTTGTCTGTAATAGTTAAATTGCCCTGGTCAGTCTGAACTTCAACTTTCTTCCAAGCCTGGGGCGTACACATTTAATGAGGTTTTGACTTTATTGAGGCCATAAAATGTAATGGCAGCTTTTACACTCATGATGCGTACACTCTAGCTTTGCCACCGTAAATGCGTGCATAGACTCACTTCAAAACCCAAGAAGTAGCGGCACGAGCACATTCCAAATGGGCATTGCACTAGTAGGAATAAATCACAATATAATATAATTGAGTATATTTCTCGTTTTCCTAAAATCACTTGATGAGATTGCGATTTTTACTAAACAATGAATCATGTTTTAGTAGCGGTTTTAGTATGTGCTCTAAATATAATAAAAGATGTGTAAAGAAAGATGTCAGTTTGAAATAGTGGAGTAAAAAGTGCAATATTTCCTTGTGAAATGTAGTGGACCTGAAGTATAAAGTTGCAGTTAAAGTACAAGTTCCTCAAATTACTAAATGTACTTGACTAAGTTAGTTACATTGCAAATTTACAAGATCAGGTGGCAAACTGCAATCAGTACGTAAATTGAAGGCAGCATCATAGTTTGGGCCAGGATTAAAGGGAAACATCAGAATGCTGCCCAGAAACGGCACAATTAACAAAATACCGCAGGATTCAGTGCCAAGCTGCAGATGGCCTGTGGATTTGTCTTTTAGTACTTGCACAAGCACACATTTGGATCTGAAAACATGTGCTCACAAACACAGCAATGCATTCATACTAGTGCTGTTACATATATTCTATGTGCGTCACAATGTTAAATACAGGCGACAAGGGATTTGACCCAAATGCAGAGAGTAGAGACAGCAGGATTAGATAGGTAAGAGACAGACAACAGTCCGACAGAAAAAAACTGCATTGCAACAAGACAAACCGACAAGGGAACAAAGAATCTATGCTAGTATAAGTAAAGCTCTTTTCTTTTTATTTTGCATGTCTACTCCTATTTAAACCCGGTATTTATGTAAAGTTGCAGATAGAGTTTAGGCTACACTTATATTATTGGTATTAAACTATTTGTAGAATTAGAGTTGTAAAGTCAAAGTTTATTGAAAATTTTTTTTTCCAAAATGTTTTCAAACAAAATATTCTAATTCAATCCATACTTGTTGGTGTTTAGCAAAAAAAAAAAAAACAGATTTGGTACACGGATAGTCACGAGTGAAGCCAGCTGGAGGCTGACTGTTACTTTAAGAAGCGTTTGATTTGAGGTAAGGATAGGTGCCATGGAGAAGATTTACCTCAGCCTCTGGAAAGCCTGTAGCAACCCCTGGAACTTGGGGGGAGGTAAAGGCATGAACAGGGCAGTTCTCTGATGTAGGAGTAAGCAAATCCCAGGAAACTAACTTGTGACAGGTGGTACCACATGATTTTCTCAAGTCTAGCTTGGTAAAGATTTTAGTATCTTGCAAAAGATTGGAAGCTGAAGAGATAAGAGGGAGGGGGTATCTGTTCTTAATGGTGATGTTGTTCAGGCTACGGTAGTCTATGCAGGGACGAAGCATCGTATACTTCTTGTCGATGAAGAAGAAGCCCACCCCAGCAGAACATGAGGACGGACGATTTATTCCAGCAGTGAGAGAAGTCAATATACTTGTTCATCGCCTTCCTCTCTCGGGCAAAAAAAAGAGAAGTCGGTTAGGAGGCAGACATAGCTCAGGCCCTATTGAAAACCTTCTTGAGGTAACAAGAAGAAAACCCTGTAGAGGTCCGGGAAAATGGAGTCCGGAGCTGACGGAGGAGATGAAGAGGTAAGAGACACAGGAGACGCCAGAGCCATAGAAACACTGGAAGCGCAGGACCCGAAGGTCGAGAAGGCCCCAGGGCAGAAACTGATGGAAGGCAGGTTTGTGAGCATGAAATGTGGAGTTGAACAGATAGAAACTCAGGAATTCAGTGTGGTTCTTGGTATTTTTGGACCTGGAGTGTTGGCCTCCAATGGCTAAGGTAGGGGAATAAAGTTGAAATCAAGTCTCCTTGCCAATCTCCAATCATTAAAACTCTTAAGTCTGGGATGGGATATTGATTTGAGTCTGACTGAGAGGATCAGAATCAGGAGCTGGAACCAGGGTGTAACGGTACGACCAGTACACACAGAGAGAGAGAGACTCAATAGCACGACTCAGAGACAGAACGATGATGATGATAATATACTTTACTGGGTAGACAAGTAGATACACTGGTACACAGCAGGACATACAGAACATGCAGGGAAAGTCCAAGGGCAGAGTCGGGTCACAGAAACAGGGTCGATGCACAGGTAGGTCCTCAGCGTAGCGGCAAAACAGGTACAGATCAGGCAAAGACGGAGTCAGGTCACGGAAACAGGATCGAGGAAACTGGTAAAATCAGGAACTCGGGAAACTGGAACAACGCTGGAACTCTCGACATGAATGAACAAAGACAAATTGGCAACAAGGGACAAACAACACACAGACTATATACACCAGGAAGTGGGCGGGGATAACGAGACACAGGTGGAGACACTAACGAACAGAGTGGAGACAGCTGGGGACCAGAAGTAAGGACAACAGACACGAGAGGGAACATGCAGTTAACAAAATAAAACAGGAAGTACAAACACAACACAAAACATCTAACGAACGGGACCTGATACAGGGCTGAAGCCTGAATGGAAGGTGAACTGACAATGGTGTCGAGGCACACCATCAGCTGCTGGAATTCAGATCAGACAGGAGGGAGACCTGGCAGCCAATGGAAGTTTGGAAACCATTGTGGCACTGCAACAGTTCTCTAACCACCTGGCTAATAACAGTGAGTTGCTTGGTATGATTATAAAGTCGAACCCCTTGAGCTTGAAGCATTGAGCGCACTTGGTTAGAGTTGACTGAGTCCATAGTTTGGCTAGTTCGTACTGTAACGACTGGTGAAAATCACAAGTAACAGGACATAAACACACGACTCAGAGACAGGAGTAAATCCAGAAAAACACAGTCTTTACTTGTCAAAAAACAGGTTTGGTACACGGGTAGTCAGGTTGAGGAGAATGCAGACAAATCTGACAGGCAATAGACAAAAGCAAGGACAGAAATATGGGCAGAGATCAAAATTAACCATGGAACACGAATTCTAGTATAATGCTAGAACGCTTGATGCTAAGAACAAAGACAAACTGTCAAAGAAATAAGGAACTGGAGTGCTAAATGTAGAGAATAACTGATAATGTGAGTGATAATAAGTGAACAGGAGGTAAGCTAACAACAGGCCTAATGATGGACAGGTAAAAGTAATTGGGGCGTGCCAGACAATCAAAACTGGCAGGAAAACAGACAAAGCCAGGAAGTGAAGTGAAGAGAGGTGAGTATCAACATATAAAAACAGGAAATGATTTTTAGATTTTAGATTAGATTCAACTTTATTGTCATTGCACAGAATTGCAGTTAGCATTTAACCAGAATTGTAAAAGAAGCAGTAAAGTGCAGTGTAATGTACACGTATAATACAGGTACTGTATATAAATATGACAGATATGAAACAGAGAACACTATACATAGTAGTATAAATATCAATAAATGTGAACACACTATAATAAATAATATGAATAAATATGTGCAATAAGTCAAGTCACTGGGTATCCAGGTGTGAGTGAGTGAGTGTGTGTGTGTGTGTGTGTGTGTGTGTGTGTGTGTGTGTGTGTGTGTGTGTGTGTGTGTGTGGTCGAGGTGTTGAGGGCCCAGGTGAGGTCCTCAGAGATGTGGACACCCAGAAACTGGAAGGTGGTGAAACGCTCAACCTCCATCCCGTTTATGCTGATGGTGGTGTGTGTGCCGCCTTTGTTTTTTCTGAATTCCACAATAATCTCCTTGGCCTTTTTGATGTTGAGGTCTAGGTTGTTGTGGCTGCACTGGGGTCTGTCATTTAGGAAGTCCAGTATCCAGTTGCAGAGGGAGGGGTTGATGCTAAGATCACTGGGTTTGGTAATCAGTTTGGAGGGGATGATGGTGTTGAATGCTGAGCTGAAGTTGATGAACAGTATTCTCACATAGGTGTTGTTGTTATCCAGGTGGGAGAGTGCAGAGTGAAGCGCTGTGGAGATGGTGTCTTCCATGAATACATGAAAAAAAGGAAAAACATGGGATACAACAGAATGTAAACGGATGACATTCTGTAAATCTTTAAATAAAATACAACACAACCTTTCTTTATTTGGAGCGAGCCGTGAGCGATTTGAGTAGAGTGTGGTGAAATCTGATTTGAGCGTGGCGTGATATTGAGCGGAGCGGAATGGAAAGACTTTAAACTGGGGGGAAAAGGGAACGAACGACCATGGCTGTGTCTAATCAGTTGGAATAGGAAGTGGGTGATGCAGGTGAGGTGTTATAAAGTCCTATGGACAGATAACTCAATCTCCACTGTGGAGTTTTCAAGCTCCTTCTTTGATCTGTTTGTGGCCTCTCTGATCAATACCCTCCTTGCCCAGTCCGTGGGTTTTGGTGGCCAGTCTTGTCTGTTTTTTTGTGGGGATTTAATGGACTTGGTAAATGGACATTTATATAGCGCCTTTGTGGTCTTTCGACCACTCAAAGTGCTTTTACACTAGATGCAAAGAATTACCCATTAACACACACACATTCATACACTGATGGCAGGGCTGCCATACAAGGTGCCAAACTGCTCATCAGGATCTAATATAATGCTCATTCACAAAAATTCACACACTGGGGGCTATCCCTTCGGGAGCAATTTGGATTCAGTATTTTGATTTGGGGTCCAGTATATTGTACCTTCAGTGTCCATATTACTGTGTTCAAATTTCCTTTTTTTTTTTCCTTCACATAAGTCTTTGGGGTGGAAATAACATAATAACTCAAAAAACATATTAACATTTTAGTTTTATTGTGTGTCCTTTGTAGAGGATATCGGGTTTAAGTTATGCAAAACATGGCATACAAACAACATTAACATATAAGTACATTTAGACTTGTGAACCCTGACCACAGTAGAGCACAAAAACAACAACAACTACTGAGCCCTCCTTTGTGGTACTCCATGAAGCAGTTTTTCTTTTTTGAAATGCAGAGGTACAGTACATCTGACACTTGGCAATTAGTTCCTCCCTCAAGAGCAGTTTAAAGTATTGGAGCGTTTTCCTTGCGGGTCGTGCCATGGCCTGGCATTCTTCCTTGTACTGTAGCCAGGATTTGGTTGTGGCCAAATCAAAGAAGTGTAGGATTGTGCGAACAGTCCACTTCCTGGTGCAGTTGGACATTCTGTAAAAGCTGAGCATTCGATCACACAAATCGATACCCCCCATGTTACTGTTGTACCCTTGCCACCACTAGACTACCACCACCACTTCTTCTCTTCTTCTGTTACATTGAGATCATTGATGATTTTGAGTGAACGTCTGATCTTGAAAAATCGCGTGCCATGGACTCAGATATTACTGGTATGCTTTTTTTTGTAGCCCAGTACATCTTTATTTTGGGGTATCCATTCTTACTTACGCCGCTGTGGATGCGGCTCCCAGCAACTGTTGCTCTCTGTCCTTTTCCTGCTTTTTAGTTAATTATTCTTATTTATTGTTTGTTTTTAGATTAGTTTTGTCCTCAGTCAGATAGTTTAGCTTTCAGTCCAAGATGTTGTGGAAAGTTGTTGTCGTGTTCCTGGTCTTTGGGACATTTTTACTCAACCGCATCTCCACCTTCGCACAACTTTACGCCGTCGGCGGAGTTTTTGTCTACACACGGAGTCAGCTGTTGTCTCTTTGACCGTATGGGTCGGCACGGGAGGGACCTGAAATCCTCAAGGAGCTGCTGAGGAGGAGATACAGGGGATCTAAGGCAGGCAGAGTGAAACACCAGGGAAAGAAGAGGAGATATAAGCCCTATCTTCCTTCCATCACTATGGGAAACATAAGATCGCTGGCTAACAAGATGGACGAGCTAGCGGCCTTGGTAAGGAGTCAGAGGGCGTATCGGGAGAGCAGTGTTTCGTGTTTCACTGAGACATGGCTACACGAGGACATCCCAGACTCCAACGTGTCTGTGGACGGCTTTCAGACAGTACGGGCGAACACGAATTACAGGGAGAGTGGCAAAAGGAAAGGTGGGGGACTTGCCATTCTCGTTAACAACAAATGATGTAATCCTGGATATATCACAGTTAAAGAACGTTTGTGTAGCCCGGACATTGAACTGCTTGCTGTAAGTCTACGACCATACTATCTACCGAGAGAGTTTTCCCATGCAATCATCCTGGCTGTTTACATTCTGCCCTCGGCCAGTGCGTCGCTCGCGACTGAAGTCATTCACTCAGTCATTGCAAGACTGCAGACGCAACACCCGGACGCATTCATTGCAATATCTGGGTACTTCAACAACGACACTGTCCACTTTCAAGCAGTTTGTGGCCTGTACAACCAGGGAAAATAAAACAATAAATCTGCTGTATATTAAAGAGGCATATAGCTCCATAGCCCTCCCTCCATTCGGGAGATCTGATCACAATCTGATCCATCTTCAGCCCCTGTAAAAGCCTCTAGTCCAGCGGCAGCCTGTGACCACTAGGACTGTGAGACAGACAATGGGAGGGGACCGTGATCAGGTCAACGAGTTGAATCTGTTCTTTAACAGATTTGATGAGAGGGCTCCAGTCTGCCCCTCCCACAGCTCTTCTACCATCCTCCCCCTTCAACCTTCGAGCCATGCTGGGGAGTAAATTGATGGTGTCGCAGGTGGACGCTCCCCTGGTGTGCTGGATTGTGGATTATTTGACTGGTAGGCCACAGTACGTTAGACTGCAGAGCTCTGTGTCTGACACTGTGGTGAGAAACACGGGGGCCCCACAGGGAATGGTTCTGTCACCATTTCTGTTCACTCTGTACACCTCAGACTTCAAATACATCCATCACAGATTCCTGTCACCTGCAGAAGTTCTCCGACGACTCCAGGATTGTTGGCTGCATCAGCGAAGGAAGGGATGCCGAGTATAGGGGCGTCATGGACTCCTTCGTTGAGTGGTGTGAGCTTAACCACCTATAGCTCAACACCAGCAAGATGAAGGAGCTGGTGGTGGACTTCAGCAGGAGAAAAACACCCCCAACACCAATTTCCGTCAAGGAGGTGGCTGTGGACTCTGTACAGGACAACAAATACCTGGGAGTTCACCTGGACAATAAACTGGACTGGGCCATGAACACGAGGCTGTGTACGAGAAAGGCCAGAGCCGACTCTACTTCCTGCGGAGGCTCCGGTCTTTCAATGTCTGCAGTATCATGCTGCGGATGTTCTACCAGTATGTGGTAGCCAGTGCTATCTTCTTTGCGGTCGTGTGCTGGGGCAGCAGGTTGAGGACAGTCGACAGCACTGTACTGGGGGTGGAGCTTGATTCGTTGGTGGTGGTGTCAGAGAGGGGGATGCTGTGCAAGCTGCGGAGCATCATGGACATTGACTCTCACCCTCTCCACCATGTGCTGTCCTCATACAGGAGCACCTTCAACAACAAACTTATACCACCAAGATGCACCACAGAGCGCCACAGGAAGTCCTTTCTCCCTGTGGCGATAAGACTTTACAACACATCCACCTCAAGTCGTTAGATGAACAGAGGAGACACAGTGACTTGAGGTCCTCTCGCTCTCTTTCTCCTCTCTTCATCTTCATTATCTTCATTCTTTATATTTAGGTTCATATGTAGCTTAATCCGCTCTTCATACTTAGTTTGGTTTGGTAATTCTTATTTTTTTTAATGTTGTTATTTTGCAAAATACTAAACCTTACCTCATCTTGTTGACTTTTGCACCTTAATATTGCACCTTACACCATCTCAGCTCATCTTATTTTTAAATTGTTTTACATATATATTGTATAAAACATTTTGCACTATGTGTACATTTTTGTAAATCTTTGCATCTTATACTGTCTCCTACTGTGTATTGCAACTGCTGCACAACAATTTTCCTCGGGATAAATAAAGTTCTACCTTATCTTATCTTATCCCAGGCATGTCATGTGCAATGACACTCCAAAGAAAGTCTTGATCTCCTCAGGTGTTGTATTTAGACTTGATTTGTGAAGTGCGATATATCGTCAAAGACCTTGTTGTCAATGTATTAAATATTTAAATGGGAGCCAGTACACAAGGTTTGGGGCAGTATTGCTTACCTTTGTGTCATGATCTTGTTTTTGTGCTTCTTGTTTTATTTTGTAGGTTCAATCCCTTTAGGTCATATCTAGTTTTACTTTGTGTCTTTGTGTTTTCCTTCCTTTTGTGATTGTTTGCCCTTCACTGATTTGATCCTCCTGTGTGTAATCACCTTGCCACCCTTGTTGAACTGTCTCCTGCTCTTCCTCAGTCAATGCCTCCTCCTCTGACTTGTCAACCTCATCCTCAATCACTGCCTGTGGATCCTCATCATCTGACAAGTCTATGCCTGACTCTCCCTCAATGATTCTGTTCAAAATTCTCTGTGCCTCAGTGGTGAGCTGCCTCCTTTTGTATTGTGTAAAACAGGGGAAATAAATAGTTAGCACATCCCCTTGTCCTTGACATTCATAAATACATGTTGTTTTAGGTCAAATAATTATTACACTGCTCTGAAAACTCACTACACTAACTCCTCAGAGTTTCCCTTTCTATAATCAATCAAAATATTGAACTCACAAAACTGCTAATTACAAAATGACATACTTACCATTTTTCTTTCCATAAAATGTGCTTGTGCTTATGGAGGCCATTTTGAAATACCAGGAAAAAATGTTTTTCAAAGTCACACCCCACATATGTCACATGTCTGAAAAGCCCTCTGTGAGGTACAATTGAATTTAATGCAATGGCATGTATAACCTCAGAGTAATGGACCAAAAACAAATTGCACCAAAGAGGACAAAAATGAATGGGTTGGTCTCAGGAGGATAATGCATTTAATGTTGCTCTACGGAATGTTCAAAGTTTCCGATATTTTTTCATAACTTCTGAAGCACCAGAAGATCTTATTTAGGTGTTTCATGACAAAGGGGATGGAACACTTTTGGTAAATGGTAAATAGATTCAATTCATATAGCGCTTTTCTTGTCTAAATGTCTAAAACTCTCAGATGGCATTTCAGAAACTCATATTAATTGGTATTCCTGCTATCTGTGGCTCTGCCTATATGTAACTATTCTGCATAACCATTTACGTTTTGCTGGAATATAATGCTGCCCCGATTATTCTTGTCATCTATCAGGCAGTTCAAAAACTGTTATATATGAGAATTTAGACCTAAAACTACATGATTCAAGTTAAGAAAAACAATGTTGACTACTAGTAGAAAACAGGAAATGAACGGTGGTCTCCCGTGTCAAAATAACATGCTCCATTGACCCATCCATCCACTCAGAACTCCTCCCTCCAGGAATGAGAAGTATTAAAAAAATAACCAGGTTTCCATCCAAATGAAGCCCACATTTTTACCGAATTTCCTGAGAATCTACAAAACAAAATACCAATAAATGTTTCCATTTTTATACAGTACTGTAAACGATTATTAGGAGTTGTGTCATGGAGGTATACAGTTTGTTTCTTTTTATCAATACATCAACTTTTCCACCTTGGCCAAGCTTAAAATTGTTTTATTTGTATTTGTTTCAATTCATTTTTATGTACAAATTGAAAATGCACATAAAGATAGGTGGATGGAAATGCACTTAGTAACACAAGAGAAGAGTCTCAATTTTACATAGCCACCAGAGGTCCTTGTCAGATTTATATTAACTTAGATCAGGAAGTTGGGAAGCAGGAATTTGAAATAATTATGAATGCTGTTGTTTTTCTTCTTGTGCCGCCGTTGTTGGACACACATCTGCTGGAGATGACGTGACAGAGACAGAGCTTCAAGAGATTTGAGGTTTCGCCTATTTTTGGTTTACAGCTAAAATAGACAGTGAAATGATCTTTTGACAGTATATTGACATCATATCAGCAACATTACTACACTTTCAATACCTATATCTCTACAATGTGTCCCAGATATGAAATAATTGTAAATAACAATTTTTAACTCAGGCTCAGGCTTTTATTTTCTGTTTAAAAATAAAAGCCTGTTAATAAAAGTGTTTTTCTGAGGACAGAATCCCTTCATCTGTTAACACAAGAGTTTTATTCTGAAAAATGTGCTGGGGTGTTGTGAATGTGTAGTAACTTGTATGGCTCCATAAATTAGAGGCATTATGAAAGGCAAACTCAATGAAGAAAGAAAGAGCTGGCAGTATAGCAGTACCAGAACAGTAGCACCATACACAAGACAGACATAGCAGTTCAGCGAGGCAGCCATCACACATTGCCCACGCAGGTAGTGTGGCCCGGGCATTATGGTGGTTGGCATTGGAAGGGAAAAATACCCATCGTCATTGAACATAATTTGAAGTTATGCAGAATCGACTTGCATCATAAATAACAGGAAGTCAACATTATCAGTAACTTAGCACTGTGTTAATATGTTTGTAAATCCTTTGTAATAAGTGTTTTGATATCCTGTTTTAGTGTAAATATAACTATAGACATTTGATTAAGCCATTTCCTCTGTTTACAATGATTGGAGTTTAGGAGACATGTTATATTTGTATCAGTCCTGATTATTCTGTATTAGTTTTGGTAATATTATGTATGTTACTGCATATGGGTGAGATTTATGTATATATATGTTATTCCTCATTAAGTTGTATTTAGAACCCAGAGGACAGATAGTTAAGAAGAAGAACTTAATCAATCAGTGAAACTGCATTGCCAATGATACCAGGAGATGGACACTGGTTGGGATGACCATTTTTCTCGCAAGACCCACCGCCGAAGTTGGTGCAGTGTTCCTAGTAGTGGATGTGTGTTACCACATGGGTTGAAGAGTGAGTGTAGCCCTCTGTTGGCCATCTGTAAATCAGCTGAATAGATTAGAGTTTTGTGGGGCAGCATCAGAAAGCAATTTGTAAGGATAAATGGTTTCTGTTTTCCTCCCTTTTTTCCAGCCACTAATTACTTTGTCCAGGCAGCCTGCGGATTGGGCGTGAAACAATGGGAATGCTGGATTGACAGGAGTTTTTCAGCTCTATCAAACTTCTCTCATGCATTGGTTATAAGAGGATAACTTAAGTTCAAGCACACTAAAGAGAGCCTCAAACATAAAACGAAAGAGTAAAAAGAAACAGTGTTTAACAAAATCAGGAGAAAGAAAGAAACAAGAAAAGTATGATGTAATAAAATGCTGCACCAAACGAAAGCCGATTGAATTGTCAAAAAAGGTCAAATATACAGGCAGATTTACGTTAAATGCGAGATTTAAGGAGGTTTTGCATCCGAGGGATAGAAATAAGCCTGACCTTTACTTAGGTCCATGCAAATGCAATAGGAAAGCAGCAAGTTGTGTCTCGTAAATTGTCTTCCTGACTACGAGCAAGAAACCACCTCAAATCTTGTTGAATAATGAAGCCAGTACATTTCCGTGGAAAGTAAGAGTTGATTCTTTTTAACAGATGAATTGGAAAATAATATTTCTTGAGGCCTTTCTCTGAACATCGACACTTATATTTTTTTATCAGAGGATGTCCCAGAGCCTCTTCAAACTCAAAACATCCTGTGCTCACATCTACAGTTTCTTGAAGTTTGATCCTCAAAATAACAAATCAGTCAATTCCTCTTAAAAGCACATTTCAACCATAGAATAATTTCCTTGAGTGTTTTTAGCAGGAACTTATGCAGCAGGAACAAGAACATTTTTTATTTACCAGATGAATTGAGCAGATCTAGGAACAATTACAGCACTTGTAAGTAAAAGCCTATGATTCATTAATGTGGGCTTTCACTTACTGCTTCCCAAAGATAACGCATTGTTGGGAGACAGTCAAGGGTGTATCGGAATCAGTATTGATTTGGGGACTGCCTATTGTTCCAAAACCATAATCCCGTGACCACATCACCCCCGTCCTGCAGAACCTCCACTGGCTCCCTGTCCCCCAACACATCCATTTTAAAATCCTCCTCCTCACCCACAAAGCCCTCCACAACCAGCCCCCCCGCCTACCTCACTGACCTGCTCCCTCCCGCACCCTCCATTCCTCCGACACCAACCTCCTGTCCTAGCCACAAAGGACCAAGCACCGGACCTGGGGTGACAGAGACTTCTCCATCGCTGCCCCCTCCCTCTGGAACTCACTCCTCAAACACATCCGTGACTGTACCGATCTCTCCATTTTCAAATCTCAAATAAAAACACGCTGCTACTACTATGTTGAAGGCATGACCCATCCTACTCTGCCTCTGATTGGCTAGTACGTGTTGCCTTCATTGGTTGGATTGGTTAGGTTTAGAAATGAGAAATGAGATTGGTTAGGGTGAGTGTTAGAATATCATGTCATTCTGTATAATAATTAGCCTTGTGCTTCTGTTTTTTGCAGGGAGAGTGGGCCTTCGTACCGAAGGGGTGTTTGTTTTCGAGATAAGGGGGTGTCAGAAAAATGGGCTTTTGGTCCAATGCAAAAAATGTTGGACTATTGGGCTTTAGTACCAATGGGCCTTCAGAGCAACGCCTAGCACCGTTGATTTATGGCCAGAGGGTCATTGGAGAACTCTTTATCTCAACGTCATTTAATAGCTGAAAAGGGGGTAAATAAAATAAGATTATGCGTGTTATAAAATAAATGTTTAAGTAAAAAAAAGAGAAACAAATGTAAGATAAGATTTTCTTGACCTTGACCAGTAAGTTACCTATGGGAATTACGGCTCTTAGAAGAGAGTCAAATCCTATGGATCTCTTCATTGTTCATTTTTTTTGTCATGTAAGAAATAGTAGCCTATAATATTCTGCTCCTCTGCTCCACCACCTCTGTGTGTGTGTGTGTGTGTGTGTGTGTGTGTGTGTGTGTGTGT
>CALSCE010010897.1:580677-631134 GCA_943593645.1 Bovichtus variegatus | reverse complement strand
GTGTGTGTGTGTGTGTGTGTGTGTGCGTGCGTGCGTGCGTGTGTGTGTGTGCGTGCGCGCAGAGGTTCCACCTCCTGTCCTGGCTCTGTGGATCTAGGACAGGCAGTGAAATTTGATTAACGATTAAAAGAACTCCTTTCAAGTGAGGCCCAGCGTTGGCCTCTAGTTGTTAACTTGCTCAGATCAAAAGCTGAAGTGGCTCACTGTACAGTGTGTGTAACATTACACCGAGGCCAATACGACCATAATGATTAACAAATACACTCAAAAGTTTAACAATTAGCTCCTGCACCCTTTAGTAGTTCAATCAGACGAGTTTTAGCTCATTGAGAGATCAAATAAATAAATTGACATGGTGCACAACAAAGTTTAGAAATATAAGTCTTTGGCAATTAGACCCCATCGTGACTTCATCATTTTAGGGTTGTAATGATGCCATGAGTGGTGTGAGGCTGTGACCAATGATCATTACATTTTTTTGCTGTTTTGTTTTGGGTTGCTGTGTGTAGCAGCGGGGGCGTGTTCACGGCGCCGTCTGCGGGGGAGTGTCGGGAGCGGCTCAGCTGGGGATTGGACAGCTGGTCAGAATCAGGTAATCAGCCACACAATATAAACATGCTGGTAACATGGTTCTGGCTCTTGCAGTAGGCTGGGTCCAAGGAGAGACTGGGACTCCAGAGACGGGTTGCTGGACAGAGCGAGAGAGCAGAGGAAGGGGCCGCTGCGCTGCGCTGCGCTGCGCTGCGCCGGAGAAGGCTCTCCAGAATTGATTGGTGTGGGTCTGAAAAGACCGTCAGCGCTTTAATAAACAACTTTTGTTTTCCCTGAACCTATTTTCGCTCTTTAATTTTCCCTGGGTGAGTGGGTGTGGCTCACACTGTGTTTTGAGTTGCATGTATTATCCCTTATGTTTGTTTTATTTTGTTTTGCATTTGTTTTTTGTTTAGTCCTTGCATGTATTTTGTTGAAATAACTACAACTACACATAGTCTGGAGGGCCAGGGAAAGCTGTTCAGACAGAGATCGGCGAAACAAAGGGTGGGTGAGGAGACGAGTGAACTATTGGGGAGCAGTGGCGAGTGGATGTGCAGTACACAGAGGAGCAGCAAGTGAGACGTCGCTCGTTGGCGGTCAGAGAACAGAAGCATGCAAAGAAATGAAGAAATGCAAAGCTATAGTAAATACATGTTATAGTCATGTTTAGCTTTTTTTATAAATGTGAATGAGGTCACATTCGACCGTAATACAACTAATGAGCTCACGTTATCTTTTTATAGTCTTTATTAGAAGTTTTTCTGTCAGCCTTGGTGACTTTGTCCCATTTAATGATTTGTAGGTAAACAATAAAATCAATCCTAAAAATAGAGTTAAAAACTCTCCCTCCAACCTTTTACAATCATAAGTCCCATCAAGATCACTCAGGTCAACTAACCAGTTGCTCCTTATTTTCCCAAGGTCAAGTGCTTTATAAGTAAATTTGGATAATGAACAATAAAGAACTGAACAGAGGTCAGGTTGGACCATGAAGCAACTAACGAGGTCACGTTAGATTCTAAAGCCGAAGTTATATATTCTGTGTGATATAAAGTCTGCTTAAGGATGTGAATCACTGGTTAAACGCAGAGGCAGGCTGCATGTGCCCCTGAGGCGCGCTGACCAAGACCTCCGTATCGTGACGGTTCGGTAGTAGTACACAAACCGTTACAGCTCTACTACACACATTTAATTAATATAGTTTGTTACAAGTTTTGGAAATAAATTGTTTGATTTTCTCAATACAACCGTGCACATTTCCCTTAATTTTTCATGGAATTCCCTTTTCTGCGTACACAATTACTCCCCTTGCTCACTCCTTTACTACTCCCTATGCGATAGAAACTATAATCATTATTTTTGCGTAATCACTGACCAGTGTAGAATTGCAGCAACATTCACAATTATCAAATGTGACAATTTGCATTGTGGACCATACTTTTTTGTCAGTAATTTCTGACACTGCCTCGATTTCCTCTTACTATGTCAGCTGGTTAAAGTGACAACAGGTTAAAGAGTAGCTGCTTGTAGACATGAGAGATAGAGCAAGGGAGTTTAAGCTAATTATGGAAATAGCTCTAATAACATAATTTTCTGCCCCGTTTGTTTCAGTCCTGCCCTTCATATTAGGTGGAACGTTAATACATGTGTGTCAGTAAAAGGTTGGATTGGTGGGGATGTTTTTTGCTCTGGAAAAGTTAAAGTGTTAAAGTTTCTACATTGCCATTATCCACTCACACGGTTGTTCTCTCCTCTCCTCCCTAATTAGACCTCCTCCCAGGACTGTGGGGGTGTGAAGAGGCTGTGCTTGATTGACATCTCTTGGACTCTCCTGCACCTCCTAGGGTGGGTCAAATTATACCTTTTATTATTCTGTTGGATAATGGAGTAAGGGGACCAAGACAAAGTCCCAGCATGGCTCCACCTCACCTTAAGCTGAGATGACGTCTAATCAGCCAAAGTAACACCTGTGTGGGTGTGCAGACCCTTTATAAGACAATATGGGGGTTAAATGAAAATAATCAGAACAAGCTGAAACCACAACATTGCCCTATTCAATTCTTATGGTGTACATGTTAGCATGGATGCTGTCAAGAGTGTGTTAAGAAGAGTCACTGTGTCTCACATGAACTTTGAAACTGTGAGAATGGCTCAGTAGAAGTTTTTTCACATAAGGTGCAGGAAGTGGTTTGTTTCTGCCATTGTTGCCAGAGCAAGGTCCTAGAGTACCAAGTAAGATAACTTATAAATGCCACATTGTTGATGTTTAAAGCTGCATTCTGTCACTTTGGATGTCACTTGAAAGCCTGGTGTGTCTCATATAGACGCTAAAGGGTGCCTTGTGCGTCGGTATCAAGACGCCAACTGCCACTGCCCGAGCGTCAGCATTTGACACCCTGGGAGTGAGACCAAGGTGTATTGCTAAAATCATATATTGATTGGTACAGCTTTAAATAAAGTGATTAACGACATTAAGTAATAAAACTTGGTTGCCATCTTTGCTTGGATTCAGGAATCAAGGCCCACCACAATTCTACTTTGCAAAAATATTTCCTTTGGCAGACACGAAGTCTAATCGTGGACATGTCTTTAAAAACCTGCTGCTTGTCTCCAGTTTTATTTACAATTAGATTTCTTCAAAAGGCACAGCTTATTTCAGTGATCATTAATGTTAAAGTTTCCAGTACAAAATCAACAATGTGAAAATTACTATGTGATGCACAAAGAAACTATTGACAGGCAATTAAATGGATAGTTTGGATCTTTTGAAGTGGTGTTGTATTATGTTCTTATCCAAAATACTGATGGAGGGCGGCACGCCCTCATTTTGGAGTAGCAGACAGAAGTCCCGGCACGGGAGCAAAGCAATGTACTGCTGTGGACGGAGGCAACAGCAAAAAGATTTACCTAAAAAAATCAATATCAGTTTAAGTGTACGCTATATTTAAAATATTTGTACCGCTATACCTTGCTGTCAGACAGCCCTTTCCTATGGGGAACTGAAGCTGTTATCTACGCTCTCTTCAAAGCCACTATACTTCATTGACAAATTGTTGATTTACCTCGCAGAACACAAGAGTTGACAAAATTACGGTAGACCAGTTATTTCTGTGTTCTGCAAGGTAAGATTACTGCCATCTACTGTACCTGTATACACTCAGTGTTCAAATAACTCTAAATTAAGTCTTTCTAACTGTTGGGGTGTTCTAAGTCTTTACTGCAGCAGCTCATGTCATCCCCTCTCTCTCCCCCTTTCCTGTCCTTCTACAGCTATACTAACAAAAGGCAGAAAAAGCCCCCAAAAAACACACTTACAGTACCAATACAACTTCACAAAAATATAACTGCACAAAGATAAATGTCGTGAGAATAGACCATATTTATTAAGTGTTATTAAAGAAGGATGACTTCTTATTGTACTACCACTTTATAAAGCTATAAAAGCATATAAAGATTGTTATTCATGTACAACATCTGTGCTGCTCCAGTGCTGCTATACTGCCGGCCCTTTCTTTCTACATTGAGTTTGCATACTTCCCAAAATGTTGAAACTGCTCCCCATCGTGCCTAACAATGCCACTTGACTTTAGTAAAATTACTGTAAATAATTTAAAAAGTGGCTTATTGATTTGATAAAATTGTTACTATATGTACAAGGTTTCATAAAATAAACGCACGGCAACACATTTTTTTATCATTTATTAGAAATAATCCTTCTTCGGCCAAGTAATGTAGCTCTTCAGCAACATTTATTTAGAGTGGTTGCCAGGCAACACACAGACGCAGTGAAAAGCATGCTTAAAGATTGGCGTGATTATTAACATTTATCTGAATATCTGCATAATAGCCTACAAACAAAAACATGTGAGCTAGCTAAATTTACATTGTTAACTTACCATAGATCATTGGTGTAGTTTGTCCGCTTTGGATGGAGATAAAAAGCCAGTGGATTTTGCGGCAGCAGCAACAGGAGGTAACATTATTTCTCCAATGAAGCAACAGGTCAGAGTGAGTTCCCTGGCTGCTCGAACAGAAATCACCGTAGGCTATCTTTGTCTCTTCTGCTGACAATTGTAATCTTTGAGGTGAGTAATTGGCACAGAGATACTATTGTAATGCAGCCACAGCCAAGTGTTTATGTAGCATTTTACTATGGGTTCAAACATGGTTTAGACAATCACAATCAAGGACGGGAACTATCCATTTTATAATTTTCATTTTACCATAGATGTGGAAAATGACAAAATACTTCTATGAACCACACTGAGAAATGATCTTGTCCTGCCGATACAAGTGCCAGAAAAAGGTAATTTGGTTTATTTTGCCAAAATGCCAATTATTTAGGTAGACATACAGTATATAAATATGGTTAAATATTGTTTCTTAAACTGCTCCAGTAGAGTAATAGGGTATAAGCAGACACCTATTTCAATGAAACAATGTAGTATAATGCCTACATACCCATATACAGACTCATTACAGACGCTGTGGAATCTCCTGCTCTCTGCCTTCCCCAGACACCACAACAGAGTCACATTTGAATTGGATCCAATTGCTTTTCAGGGATGAATTGATCTTGTCTTTGTAATTGACATTGAAACTGGACTGATTACAAGGAGCTCCCACCGTTTCACCACTTTCCTACCTTTCTACACATGAGATATTCTTCCAGAACAGCCTGCAAGTTCTACCCAACCACAACAATTAGATCAATTAATAACCTTGCACATGGTGAATTTGCACATCTTTATACTCAACAATGTTATTCTATGCATATATTTTAGTTTAGTGTATTCTGGTACCTTCTTTGTTTTGTGAATTGTATAGATATTCTATGGATAAATATATCTCTGTTCTCGTGTTGTTATGTATATTTACTGTGTATTTGCGGCAACACTAGAATTCTATCTCAACCCAAATCACACATACATCTTGCTGCCCCAAATACTCACTAGAATAAAAAATGTGGATTAATCCACTTCTGAAAATAGTCCCCAGCTATTTCACTATAATCCCATTTGAAGATGATTCTTAGGATACTTGGCTGTGTTGATGTTGGTATTTTCATGGGATCTGTTGACATTATAAAACTATCCTAAACACAACAAATTATTATTATTGTGCATATATTTCAGTATGTGGGTTTTCTTTGTGAGTGACAGGGCCCTTTGTAAAAGGGAGCTGAGGCTGAAAGCAAGCTGAGGAGCTCAGGGAAGGACCGCTCGTCAAAAGAAAAGGAGGCACCCTTTCAGACGATCTGGGCTTCTGATCAGGAAGCCTTTGAACTGTACTTATAATAGAAAATGCATAGTTGGTGGTCATCTTTAGTTAGGTATCCCAATTTATCTTTTACATCTTATAATCATACATTAAACAATGTTTTCTCAGTATTATGACGTCTTGTTGTCCTAATATGAATTAATTCGATTGCTGAGATTTCCCCCCTGAATTGCTTTATTGATGTTGCTGAAAGGTCTACCTAGGTCATCTCAAGTTATCCATTCATCCATCCACCATCTACAACTGCTTATTCTTGGTCGCAGGGGGCTGGAGCAGAACCCAGCTGGGCAAGAGGTGGGGTACACCCTGGACAGGTTGCATCACAGGGCTGACACAGACATCCATTCACACCTACGAGCAATTTAGAGTCACTGATTTACCTAACCTTTAGACTGTGAAGAAACCCACGCGGGAAAAGATGCAAACATGCCACACAGAAGGGTACCAGCTGACCTGGATGACAGTGCTCACCACTGCATCATCGGGCCATCACATCTCAAGTCAAGTACTTTTCAATGGAGAGAGGAGTGACATAATGATGAAAGTACGGTAAGTGACTTGGAGTCTTAAACATCAAGAGAGCAATCAAGTTTGACTTTGTTATTTGAAGACAGACTCACAAAACAAAAAAAACAGGTTTGATATGTGGAGATATTTAAATGAAATCATTACCTCAGGATGAATAGCTTAAAAATGAGCAGTACTTAATTCTCTGTTGTTATCTTGAGATAATGATACAATTAAGAGATAATAGGTCTAGAATTTATGAGCAACAACAGCCACTGAGGGCTTCCAAAATAAGAAACAATTTATTGGCATGCTTCCCAGAACGCAGTGCTTATGTAGACATTCTCCAGAAACCCTTTGTTCTTTTTGAATGATGTTCAAGTGTGGAGAATTGTTTTCTAGTGTAAATCCAGGAAGTCTTTCTGATGAATATTAGCTAAATTAATTTATGCTAAAATGTTGTAGTTGTGACAGAGTCGTAGCATGAGAACATCAACTAAAATGGAGCTTGTAGGAGAGGTTCAGTCTGAGCCCATATAGTTATTACAGCACCACCCAGATTATTAGTTTGCTCTCTCTGGGCACCAACTGCCGACCATAGGCCTTTCTCACCGCATACATTGACATGTCATAGTAGGAAAAGCTAGGGTGGTATTGATAACACTTACGATGGCTCTGTTCTATTTAAGTGTCTAAGTGAGAGGTGACAGTGAGCCAGCATGCACAATACCAGGAACCTGAAATCAAAGCAGATAAATTGTCACAGTCTGCTCCGTTACTTCTTGCCTCATCCCGTTCTGTCCCCGACCTTGAGCTTGGCCTCCCCGTCTCCAATTTGTGTGGCTGGAATTCTTCTTCCTTTTTTCAACGCTTTCCTTCATGGACTTTCTGACTCCATCAAGGACCAAGTTTCTTCCTCTAGAGCTTTCCCGCTGATCTAGATTAATTTATTGCCATGACAATCAGAATTGACATTCAACTTCTAGAGAGGGAGAGGGACAAATCGAGAGCGGTTGTGTCCTTGCCTGGTCAGAGGGGGCAGTCTACGGCAAGCTGTTCTTCTTCATAGCGCACTTCTCAGCAGCGCTTCCTTGTGGCTGACTCACCAGCGCCACTTACTGCCCAGGAGGAAGCTATGTCCCTCTCGCACTCTCACTCCTGCTCAGTTAAATTACTCATCTCAGACTCTTTGCCATCCCGTTCAAGTGGATTCTGGAGCTGATGAAAGTTTTATCGATTGGATGCTAGCCAAGAGACTCTGTCTAAAGCGTGTACCTTTGCCAAGACAACTGGAGGCCAAGGCTCTAGCTGGCCATTTGTTGTGGAGAGTAACTCACCGTTCTCAGCTCCTCCAACTCATCATTGCAAACAGCCATACAGAGTTCATGAGTTTTCACCTTTTTAACTCCCCTTCTCATGCACTCATTCTGGGGTATCCATGGCTTGTAAAGCACAACTCCCACATGCACTGGTCCACAGGGAGGGTTTTGGGTTGGCACAAGGATTGCTCAACGTCGTGTTTCCCTGCAGTCCTTGTTCCAATTAACCTTTTGCCTTCACCACCCGTGAATCCTGAGCATCTGGCTCTCATCACTAGGGTCTCAACTCCTATCCAAGATACGTCAGACTCTATTAATCCTTATGTCCCTCCAGTTATCTTGACCTTAAGGAGGTTTTTAAGAAACCTCTCTACCTCCTAACCGACCCTATGACTGCCCCATTGAATTGCTCCCTGGGACTTCTCCCTCTAGAGAACACCTCTATTCCCTTTCAGCCCCCAAGATGGAGGCCATGAGGGAATACATCAACTCTTCCCTCGCTGCTGGGATTAGTCGCCCTTCCTCCTCTCCTGTTGGAGCAGGGTTTTTTTTCGTGGTCTGCATTGACTACAGAGGCCTGAACGACATCAACATCAAGAACAGGTACCCCCTATCTTCAGCACACATTTTAGCATGCCAGTAAGTTTTGTAGTGTCTCCTTGATAACCTATTTGTGAAAGCGGAGAAGTGTGAGTTCCACGTCTCCACTGTCTCCTTCCTGGGGTTCATCATTTTCGAAAAATAACATCCAGATGGATCCATCCAAGGTCAGTGCTGTCACAGAGTGGGTGGGTGACAGCCTACTCCTTCTAGTTGCAAGCTGGTTCAACGTTTTCTTTGGCATTGGGGCCGTTCTCCCCCAGCGTCTAAGAGGGACAACAAGCTTCATCTGTGTGCCTTCCTGTCATAGAGACTCTCTCCGACTGAGAGGAATTGTTGTTGGTAACAGGGAACATCATCATGGCCCTAGAGGAGTGGCGTCATTGGTTGGACGGACCACTCCGTCTTACTGCAATTTCACTTGGCACATAACTCCCTCTTCTCCTGCCATCCTGGAGTACGCCGGACCTTATTCGTCTTCAGGTCACGGTTTTGATGGCCCTCCATGGAGAGGTTGGTAGGGACAAGAATAGAGGAGAATGTTAAACAGGTCAACAGCTTCCTCTCCCGAGCAGCTATAAAGACACATCAATGTACTGACCAGACCTTGTTTGTGTTAAATTTTGGTCAACGTTTTGTGACTTCAATATTTGTTTTGACAGACAAAGGACTACAGAGGCAACACAGGACCTTGAAAAACTTAGTTGTCTCTACAGGAAGATACAGTCCAGCAATGGGTCTCAATGTTCAGCAGTGGACTACAGGTACTGCAAAAAAAATCACATTCTTTCAAAATTCTCATTTAAGACACACTTAGCAATCACGCTGACTGTGCATGCTCCTGTTTTGTTCCACATTTCAGTCCAGTTGGTTGCATATGCACTCTGGCTGGCTGGTTTGCCAAGAGGAAGTCAAGGCTGCTTGATTACGGCAAAAATCATAATCACAATTATTTTGATCAATATTGAAATCACAATTATTGAACACGATTACTCATTGACTTTGGAAACATAAAATCAAATCAAGTTTATTTGTATAGCCCAATGTCATAAATTACACATTTGTCTGTGATTTGTCTGGGCTTTACAGACTGTACAGGATACGACCCTCGCACCGCACATGAAAAAACACGAAAAGAAACCCCACAATTAAAGGTGAAACATGGAAGAAACCTCAGGGAGAGACCGAGGAGGATCCCTCTCACAGGACAGACAGATGTGCAATAGATGACGTGTGTACAGAATAAACAACATAGTTAAAAATACAACATAGACAATCTATGTGACAGAAATGATGATGTGATAGTATATTAAAAAGATGGATCCAGGAGGATGTCAATAGAAAGCTTCCCGGTGTCTCCAAAAAAAGATATATATGGGGCAACAGGTGCAGCCACGATTCATGATCCAGACGTAACCTTTAATAATGGCAACCTGCCAGATGATGCCCCGGATGATGAGTTTGTAACATGCATTTAAGGGACATGAATGCATACAGATAGAGAGGGAGAGAGAGAGACATAGGGAAAAGGAGGAGAAGAAAGGAGTGAGTCCCCCCGACAGTCTAAGCCTATAGCAGCATAACTAGGGGCTGGTCAAAGGTAAGCCTGAGCAAGCCCTAACTATAAACATTATCAAAGACGAAAGTTTTTAGCCTGCTCTTAAATGTGGAGAGGGTGTCTGCCTCCCGAACACAAACTGGGAGCTGGTTCCACAGTAGAGGAGCTTGATAGCTGAAGGCTCTGGCTCCCATTGTACTTTTAGAGGCTCTAGGAACCACAAGTAACCCCGCACTCTGGGAGAGCAATGCTCTAGTTGGGTTATAAGGTACTATGAGATCTTTAAGATAAACTGGAGCCTGACCATTAATCGCTTTGAAGGTCAAGAGAAGGATTCTGAATTTTATTCTGTATTTTACTGGGAGCCAGTGCAGAGAAGCTAATACAGGAGTACTATGATCTTGTTTCCTAGTTCTGTCAATACACGTGCCACATTTTGAATCAACTGAAGAGTCTTAAGGGATTTTTTGGGACAACCAGATAATAAGGAGTTGCAGTAATCCGGCCTTGAAGTAACAAATGCATGGACTAGTTTTTCTGCATCTTTTTGAGACAGGATGTACCTTATTTTTGCAATGTTATACAGATGAAAAAAGGTTAAAAGACATATCCTGATCAAAGATAACGGCGAGATTCCTTAAGGTGGTGCTGGAGGCCAAGTTAATGCCATCTAGAGTTACTATGTCATTTAGAAAATGCGTTTTGGAGGCGTTTGGTACCAAGTATAATAACTTCAATTTTGTCGGTGTTCAACATCAAAAAGTTGCAGGACTTCCACTATTTTATGTCCTTAAATTTAGCTAATTGATTGATTGATATCATCTGGCTTGATTGATAGATATAATTGGGTATCATCCACATAACAATGAAAGTTTATGGAGTGGTTCCTTATAATATTGGAAGGATATATAAGGTGAATAGAATAGGTCCAAGTACAGAACCTTGCGGGACTCCATGACTGACTTTGGTTTGCATGGAGGATTCATCGTTAACACGTACAAACTGAGATCTCTCAGATAAATAGGATTTAAACCAGCTCAGTGTGGTCCCTGTTATGCGAATGAAATGTTCCAGTCTCTGCAGCAGAATGTCATGATCAACAGTGTCAAAAGCAGCACTGAGGTCTAACAAGACAAGAACAGAGACAAGTCCTTTGTCTGATGCCAATAGAAGGTCATTGGTAACTTTCACCACTGCCGTCTCTGTGCTATGATGAAGTCTAAATCCAGATTGAAAAACCTCAAATAAACTATTGTTATGTAGAAAATTACACAACTGTTTTGCGAATGCTTTCTCAAGGGTTTTAGCGAGAAAGGGAAGGTTAGATATTGGCCTATAGTTGACTAAAACCTCTGGATCAAGACTGGGCTTTTCAAGAAGAGGTTTTATTACAGCAACTTTAAAGGATTCTGGTACAAAGCCAGATAATAGAGACAGGTTAATCATATTTAATAACGAGATGTTCTTTAAGGGTAAAACTTCTTTCAGCAGTTTAGTTGGAATCGGGTTTAAGAGACAGGTTGATGGTTTGGACGATGAAATTGTTGAAATTAGTTGGTTAAGGTCGATCGGAGAAAAGCAGTCTAGATATATTTCAGGTGTTACAGCTGCTTTTAAGATTCCAATGGTAGAGGTTACGTCATTACCAATTGAGGGCAGGAGGTGATTCATTTTGTCTCTAATAATTTTAATTTTATGGTTAAAGAAGCTCATTAAGTCGTCACTACTGAGCGATATAGGAATAGAAGGCTCAGTAGAGCTGTGGCTCTCTGTCAGCCTGGCTACAGACCTGAAAAGAAACCTGGGGTTGTTCTTATTTTCTTCTATTAATGAAGAGTAATAAGCAGCTCTGGCCTTACGGAGAGACTTCTTATATGTTTTAAGATTATCTAGCCAGACTAAACAAGATTCTTCCAGCTTGGTGGAACGCCATTTCCTTTCAAGTTTTCTCGACTTTAGTTTTAGTTTGCGGGTTTGGGGGTTAAGCCACGGAGCTTTCTCTGTTTTATTATCTTCTTTTTTAGAGGAGCGACAGAGTTGAGTGTCATTAGCAGTGAGGCAGCAGTTCTATCAACAAGATGATTCATTGGCGACCAAAGTTAGAACAGGAGTCCTTTGTTACATTGATATTGAGACATGGTAATGATTTAAGCGCCAATGGAATCACTTCCTTAAATTTAGCTACAGCACTATCAGATAGACATTGAGCATAGGATATTTTGCTTCATGGCTTGTAGTCCAGTAACAGGACTTCAAAAGTTATTAAAAAATGCTCTGATAAAGGATTATGTGGACGGACTAATAAATGTTCAAGCGTCTTTGAGTACCTTTTTAAAAGTGCTTGATAAATAAAATGTATTATTATTATTAACTTCAACACTATATGCCAGAACAAGGTCCAGGGTTTAAACAGTGAGTTGGTTGATGTACATTATGACTGAACCCAATGGAATCTAATAATGAGATCAACGCAGTATAAAGGCTGTTATTATCGACGTCCACATGAATATTAAAGTCACCTAAAATAATTACTTTATCTGTTTTAAGCACTAAACTCGATAAGAATTCCGGGAATTCAGATAGAAATTCAGAATACGGACCCCAAAGGCGGTACACTATAACAAATAAGATTGGCTTTATTGTTTTTCATGTTAGGTTTGAAAGCTTAAGAACAAGGCTTTCAAAAGAGTTATAGTTTAGTTTAGGTTAAGGATTGATTAATAGGCTTGAGTCGACTATGGCTGCACCTCCACTACCTCGGCCTCGAGGAACGTGAGTATTAATATGACAAGGGGGAGTGGATTAATTTAGACTGACATATTCTTCATGTCTCAGCCAGGTTTCAGTGAGACAATTTTTATATCTATAAAAATAATAATAATACGTTTTATTTGTAAAGCGCCTTTCATGGCTAAAAGCAATCTCAAGGTGATACAGAGCAAAAGTCAACAACAACAGAAAACAGAGGCATAAAAGACACAAAAATAGAAATACAAGGTTTGAGAAAAGGCTTTTTTTTAAAGAGGTTTTTAGGATCTTTTTGAAGGAGTCAGTGGTCTGTGGGGCCCTCAGGTGGCCTGGGAGGGAATTCCACAGGTGAGGAGGTGCTGAACAGAAGGCCCGATCCCCCATGGTGCAGAGCTTGGTCCTGGAGGGGTGGAGCAAGTTTTTGTTTGTGGAGCGGAGGTTGCGTGTGGAGGTTTGCGTGTGGAGGTTAGTGGTGAGAGGAGTTCCTTGAGGCAAGTAGGGGCATTTCTATGGATGCACTGATGGGTGAGTAGGGAGATTTTGTAATCAACCCTGAATGAGACAGGAAGCCAGTGGAGCGAGTGGAGAATGGATGTGATATGATTATATTTTCACAGCCTCATCAGGATCCTAGCGGCGCTGTTCTGTATGTGTTGGAGCTTCTGAATCAGAATCAGAATCAGAAAACCTTTATTCGTCCCACAGCGGGGAAATTTACAGCGCAGATAAAAGGTTAAGTACAAATGGATAAGTACAAAAAACACAACACACAACAACCGTGGTAAGTAAGTGGCAGGTTAACATAATACATTAAGTGAACGTGTGAGAGTAATACTCTAGCAGCCTGTAGTAACAATAATACATAGTAAAAAGAGATATATTGCACATACGTATTGCACGTGATTGTATTGCACAGTAACAAATAGTAACGGGGTGTATTGCACATGAGCGAAGGAACAGTGGTGTTACAGCCGCATTGAGTGTGTGGTGGTCTACCAGGGGCCGTGGTGATTGTATAGTCTGACTGCTGCAGGAAGGAAGGACCTGCGGTATCTCTCTGTGTGACACTGCGGGTGAAGCAGCCTGTCACTGATGGAGCTGTTCAGTGCGGCAAAGTGTCCTGGAGGGGGTGGGACATGTTGTCCAACAGGGATGACAGCTTGGCCATCATTCTCCTGTCTCCCACCACCTCCACAGTGTCCAGAGGGCTCCCCAGGACAGAGCTGGCCTTCTTTACCAGTTTGTTAAGTCTCTTCCTGTCAGCAGCAGAGATGCCGTTGCCCCAGCAGACCACTCCATAAAAGATGGCTGAAGCCACCATAGAGTCAAAAAAGGTCAGGCTCAGTGCCTCCTGCACTCCAAACGGCCTCAGTCTCCTCAGCAGATAGAGTCGGCTCTGTCCTTTCTTGTACAGAGCCATTGAATTGTCTGACCAGTCCAGGTTATTGTTCAGGTGTACACCCAGGTACTTGTAAGATTTTAGAATCTCAATGTCCGTTCCCTGGATGTTCACTGGTGAGGGTGGAGAGTGTTTGAAGTCCACCACCAGCTCCTTGGTCTTCCCTGAGTTGAGCTGGAGGTGGTTCTTCTGGCACCAGAGAGCAAAATCCTGAGTAAATTCCCTGTACTCCTTGTCGTCCCCATCAGAGATGAGGCCAACAATAGCAGAGTCGTCGGAGAACTTCTGCAGGTGACATTTTGCCATATTGTGGGTGAAGACTGCAGTGTAGAGCGTAAAGAGAAACGGCGCCAGAACCGTTCCCTGGCGGGCCCCCGAGCTGCCCCCATGCTGCTGACAATTGTGTCTGACTGACACTCCCGGGTCCTCACGTACTGTGGACAATTGATGAGGTAGTCCAGGATCCAGGTGGTCAGGTGGTGGTCCACCCCTGAGTGCTGTAGCTTGTCTCCCAGAAGCAAGGGCTGAATGGTGTTGAAGGCACTGGAGAAATCAAAAAACATGATTCTCACAGTACACCCAGCCCTCTCCAGGTGAGAGAGAGATCTCTGTATGAGGTAGATGACAGCGTCATCCACCCCAGTGCCAGGCTGATAGGCGAACTGTAGCGGGTCCATTGATGGTCTCACAAGGGGCCGAAGATATCCAAGGACCAACCTCTCCAGGGTTTTCATCAGCTGCGATGTTAGCACAGGTACCACACAAGATGTTTTCCACAGCTGTGGTACCCTCCCTTGTTTCAGGCTCAGGTTGAAGAGTAGCTCCACTATCCCGCACAGCTGGTCTGCGCAGGATTTGAGGAGCCTTGAGCTAATGCCATCTGGACCCGTAGCCTTTCTCACCTTACACCTCTTGAGCTCCCGCCTCACTAAGCAGGTGGGGGGGTGGGGGGTGTAGCAGGAGACAGGGTGGGTGAGTAGGGTGACTGGTAGCTATGGGTTGAGGTAGGACGGTGGGTGGAGGTGGCGATGGGGGAGGTATCAGGGTTGTATCCTGGTAATACAGACAGTGGGGGTAGCAGCAGGTGGGAATGGGCCGGGGGAGGGGTGCCTGACTGATCAAATCTGTTGAAGAAAATGTTCAAGTTATTCACCCACTTTATGTCCCCTTGGGCTGCTGGGAGTCTGGTTCCTTGAACCCAGAGATGGTTATTAGGCCTCTCCAGACTCCGCTGACATCCCTCTGCTGGAGCTGCTCCTCCATCTTTTTCCTGTAGCTGTTCTTTCCCTCCCTGATCTTCCACCTCAGCTCCCTCTGTACAATCCTCAACTTGTCCTTATTGCCTGACCTAAAAGCCCTCTTTTTTTCTTTGAGCAGAGCCTTTATGTCAGGATTAATCCAGGGTTTGTTGTTGGCAAAACATCGTACAGTCCTGGTGGGTACGACTTTCTCCACACAGAAGTTTATATAGTCCGTAATACAATCCATGAGGCTGTTAATGTCCTCCCCATGAGAGTCTACAAGCACATCCCACGCAGTAGTCTCGAAACGGTCTGAGGAGTCTGAAGAGGCCCTAAAAGACTATCTCTTCACAGTGCGTGTGGTCACCGGCTGCCTTTACACAAGAGGTTTGTACACAGGCAGTAGGTGTACAAGGTTGTGTTCGGATCTTCCTAGGGGAGGTAGAGGTGATGAGCTGTATGCCTCCTTGGTGTTGGCATACAGTAAATCCAGTGTTTTATTGTCTCTGGTGGAGCAGGTGACATACTGGGTGAATGTGGGCAGAGTGGCAGAGAGAGAGGCATGATTAAAGTCTCCAGAGATCAGAAGGAGGGCATTTGGGTGCTGTGTCTGCAGCCTGCTAATAGTGGAGTTCATGATGTCACAGGCTGCGTCGGCGCTAGCAGACGGGGGAATATACGCTGTTATCGGGAAGGCTTCCGCTTGAAGTCCTGATGAGGAGAGCGTTGCAGTAGTCCAACCTTGAGGAGAGAAAGGCGTGGATGAGATGTTCAGCATATAACAGGGAGAGTGTGGGACGGAGTTTTGCAATGTTCCTGATGTGGTAGAAGGAGTTGCACAGATGTTTGATGTGAGTGTCAAAGGTCAGATGAGGTATTACAGATGAGGGATGAGGGTCAGATGAATATTACACCCAGGTTGGTGACTGATAGTGACAGGGGTATGTCTTGGCCAGAAAAGTTGATGTGGGTTATGGGGGAAGACTGGACCTGGTGGGGTGTGCCAACTAAAATAGCCTCTATTTTGGATATAATATACCATTAAGTTGATGGAAGTTTTCATTCATCCAAGCCTTTATCTCCTCAAGGCAGGTGTTTAATGACGATGGTGGGTATGACAAAGATGACGACAGTGAGGCTGCAAGTGGCATAGGGTCGTTTTTTATATATGTTCTCCACCAAGGGACAAAGTGTAGAGCGTGAACAGAGTGGGGCAGAGAACCGACCTTTGAGGGACACCACAGGTTACTGGGTGTTTCTGAGACCTTACACCTCCCAAGGAGATGTACTCTGTTCTTCTAGAAAGGTAGGACTGGAACCAGCTTAGGACGGAGTGTGAGAGTCCAATGGTGTGCTGGAGGCGCTGAAGGAGGATCTGATGATCAACCGTGTCGAATGCTGCAGTCAGATCCAGGAGGATGAGGAGAGATGGATAACCAGCGTCAGACGCCATCAGCAGGTTGTTTATGACGCTGACAGAGCTGTTTCGGTGCTGAGGGCGGAACGGAAGCCAGACTGGAATTTTTCAAAAGAGGCAGTTTTTTTTCAGATGGTCCTGAAGCTGGGCGGCTACTACTTTTTCCAGTACCTTAGATACAAATGTGAGGTTGGAAATGGGCCTGTCGTTGGTGAGAATATCCGGGTTTAAGGTGGGTTTTTTGAGAAGGGGTCTGATGACAGCAGTTTTTAGAGCAGATGGGACATGACCAGCCTGGAGTGAGTGGTTGATGACTTTGGTGATCAGGGGACTTAGAGCACAAATGTTGGATTTTACCAGGGCTGTGGGAAAATGGTCCAGGGCGCAGGTGGAAGGTTTCATCCTGTGGATGATGTCCTCAACCTCTTGCTGAGAAATCTCCAAGAAGCAGCGGAGAGGATGGAAAATCCCAGACTGTGGGTTGACAGTAGGAGAGCTAGAGAGAGAAGAGCGGATGGTGTCGACTTTAGTTTTGAAGAAAGTAATAAAGCTATTGCATTGCTCTTCTGTGGTATCGGTGTGTGAGAGAGTTTGTGGCCTGAGGAGATGATTTATGGTGGAGAACAACTGTTTGGAGTTTCGAGGACTTTTATTGATGTTTGAGTAGAACTTTGACAGTGTGTTTGAGTGACTTTGAGTAGGCTTTTTGGTGTTCTTGATAGGCTAATCTATGAACAGTGAGTCCAGATTGTGTGAGACGCCGCTCGAGTACACGCCCAGCTGCCTTCATGTTCCGTAGCTCTGAAGTGAACCAGGGGGCTGAGCGTGAGAAGATGACTGTTCAAGTTTTCACTGGGGCGTGGAGATCCAAGATGTTGTTCAGTGTTTTATTGTAAAAATCCCCTGATTCACTAACTGTTGTGAAATTTGCAGATGGGATTTGCTGGAGGTCCAAAGTCATGATGTCAGTGTTGATGTATTTTAAATTTCTGAAGTGAATTTGGCATTTGGGCTTGATTTAGTGAGACAATTTAAACTCCATTAAATTACCTTGTGATTGGACACTCCCAGATCGTACACCAGCAGATTTTTAATAGGAACAGAGTCAGTAATGACAAGGTCAAGCGTGTGCCCCCTGGTGTGTGTAGGGACATCAACATGCTGTTTTAGGTTGAGAACGTCCAGTAGTTGTAAGAACTCAGCTGCAGGGTGGCATGAGGGGGTGTCGACGTGAATGTTCAAATCCCCGAGTATGACCGTATTTGCAGATGTTGTAATGGTACGACCAGTACGCACGGAGAAAGGGACTCAATAGCACGACTCAGAGACAGAACGATGAAGATGCAAATATATTTTACTAAACCTTGGCAGTGTAGTTGATACACAGGTCTTCAGCATAGTGGCAAAGCAGGTAGGGATCAGGCAAAGACGGAGTAAGGTCACGGAAACAGGATCGAGGAAGCTGGGAATCAGGAACTCGGGAAACGGGAAGATGGGAACACCGCTGGAACTCTCGACATGAATGAATGAAGACGAACTGGCAACAAGGGACAAACAACACACAGACTATATACACCAGGAAGTGGGAGGGGATAACAAGACACAGGTGGAAACACTAACGAACAGAGTGGAGACAGCTGGGGACCGGAAGTAAGAACAACAGACACGAGAGGGAACATGCAGTTAACACAATAAAACAGGAAGTACAAACACAATACAAAACATCTAACGAACGGGACGGCACCTGATAGATGTGGTACAGAGTGAAGTAAGAAGTTAATTTATCTCTGAGATGAAGGCCGGGTTTGGCTTGGGTGGGCGGTAAATGAGAAGAATTGTCATGGGGAAGGGGGGTTTGCATTTAAATGCAAGGTATTCACAGGGGGACAGGTCAGCCAGAGAGAGGGGGGTCAATTTTAGGTCACTGCGGTGTATTATGGCTAAGCCACCACCGCGACCAGTGCGCCGGGCTTTCTCCAGGTAATTATAGGAGGATAGGCTTCATTTAGGGCAAAATAGGCCTCAGGCTGATGCCAGGTCTCAGTAAGACAAATGATGTTAATCCCCTTGTCTTGGATATGATCATGTATGAGACAGTTTTTATTTGTGAGAGATTGTGTGTTAAATAGTTCTATTGTGAGGCTTATTGGAGCGGTAGACTGTAGATGCCAAAGTAGGCTGAAATCCACTCCACGTTTTCTGTCCCACTTGGTGTGTGGCGGTGTTGCGGAGCTTCCAGTGCTACCACTAGTTCCAGGAGCGGCAGTGCCCTGACGACATGGTATTTGTGCGACAGTGCGGACCAGAGGGAAGGAATGTAGTGGCCAAACTGGGAATAAACAAACTTTCTACGGGAGCCTCTGTGTATGTAGTGGGGTCGGCGTAGAAGTCCAAGTTGCTAAATGGCTGGAATACATGTTGGTGTGCTGTAATGTCTCAACTTGAGCAGTTCCGTGATGGAGTACTTTAGCGTCATGCCGGTCCGGACAGATGCAGAGTTGGTAGCCGTTAGTGTTTGCCGCGGACTTGCCGACCAGAGACGGGGAGATAGGCACAGCAAAATGGTCCACAGCACGGCAGGTAGTCCGAGTCGGGTGGAGAAGTTGAGCCGATCGTTTCCCGCGGGAAATGTCGCTGATAGTGTAGCCGCTAACGTCAACAGCCACTCACTCGCTGACTGGAGGATGGCCGACCAGGTCTCTCAGGCAGCAAGGGCCACAAGGCCCGACCACATCGAAACAGCCGAGAGGCTGTCCGGGGCTATGCCTCGCGGTGGCAGGGTGCCAGAGGGACGTCCAGATGGTGGTCCATTGTCAGCAGGGAGGTGACTGTCCGGCTGGCCAGAGAGTGACTGCTCGCTAAACCAGCTGATGTCACCGTGTCCAGCCGACGAGGGTCCAACAGTGGAGAGTTTGTCCGGGAAGGGTCGGTGTAGAGAGAGAGGGAGAAGCGACAGAGGGAGAAGCGGTATCAGACAGTGCCAGCGTCCTCTCAGACTTGCAGACTGTAAAGGACTCGACCGATGTGGAAGAATATGATATTCTGATAGTTCTGATAAAAAAAATCATTTACTAGTCCAGCTTTAGATGACAAAGACCTGATGTTTAAGAGTCCACATTTTATTTTACTATTCGGTTGCACTTTTGCAGTGATGGTGTTAATTTTTATTAGGTTTTTATGTACAACTACTTCTGTTTACTATTGATTTTATTAATTTAAGTGGTCATGGGGCAGACAGTCACCATGGGGATTTGAGTGGGAGACTGCCCGGATGGAAGCACAGAGAAGTGTGTAAGACTGCAACTCTGCCTCCTGGTCTCAACTCCAGATTGTAATGGACTAGGTCCACTCATAAACTTTGTAATATTACTAAATATGAGATCCGCTCCTTCCAAAGTAGGATGAATGCTGGCACTCCTAATCAGACCAGGAGTTCCCCAGAAACTCAGCCAATTATCTACGAAGCCCACATCATTATCTGGACACCACCATAACAGCCAGCATCAAACATGTCGTCACTCGTTAGATTTGGCAGGGGACCAGAGAAAACTATGGAGTCAGACATTGTCTTTGCAAATCCATACACCGACTCCACGTTAAATTGAGTTAATTACCGTGAATAACGTGACTAACAATCTTACTGTATTCACGTTTAGCCCTAGTCAGAAGTTTTAAAACATCATGCATTTTAACGTTAAGTGCATCAATCTGGTGCACTTTGAGAGCAAAATTGAGAGGAACAAGAATTTTGTGCTCTTGTAAACAATCGTGTGCTCTAATTAACAATTTAATCATAAACTTATTGTTTGTAGAAATATGAATGTTGATGACACGGCAACAAAGTCGCACCCAAAATGCATTGTACACAAGACGGTGGCCCTGTTTCAAGATGGGTCAGGTAGGTTGCCAACATCACTGCCCGGTTGACAGTGGCACCGGTAGCAGGGAGCCCCTGCATGGTCTCTCCCTGCACGGTGAGAGGGCACAGTGGTCAATAATAGTGTGTTCACACCGGACGCAAAGTAAACTTTTGCGTTGCGCTAGTAGTGCCGGAGAGGAGGCGGTGCTTAAACTCCTAGCAACAGTGTTTTGTTTCTTTCTGCCATCAACCATGGAAGAAATAACTACTATTGCTGCTTTGTACCTGCTTTGGAAGTCTTACAAACATCGGAAGACTAAATGCCATCGTGTCTGGGTTCATAACATCATCGCACACATCGACTCGCACACAGTTCAGTATATTTCACCACTTTCTCCAGGAACTGTAACTGTGGATGACAGCGCTACTTGAGGATGACCAGTGCCCAGTTGGATGTCCTGTTACTTTGGATCAGTGTCAGGATCTCTCGGATAAGTCTGGATATTGTCCTCCGAGTTGATGAAGCCCAAGAAAGAGATAGTCTTGACAGGAAATTCACACTTTTCTGCTTCAACGAATAGCAGGTTGTCAAGTAGCTTCTGTAGTACCTGGCTGACGTGTTGAACACGAGTCTCTTCATCGGGTAAAAAAATGAGGATGTCGTCCATGTACACAAAACACAAAACGGCCAGGATAATTCGTCCTTCTTCTTCACCCGCTGTTCTTTACCGTGATTTTCTTCAAACCGCGATAATCAATGCAGGGTCGTAGGTTCTTGTCGTTCTTGTTTTTTACCCAGTTTAACTTTGACCCTGGTCGATAGGTCAGGGTAAAGAACTTTAAGGCTGACTCCTTATCTCACCTTTTTGACTCCGACCCGAACCCCAGACTTCCATCTTTCATACTGCCTCCTTCTCGGGTGATAGGAGCAGTAACCTGGGGAATTGAGGAGGAGGTAAAACAGGCCAACAGGGAGATCCAAGTTCCTGAGGGAGTTCCCAATAACCGCTTGTTTGTTCCGGAGCATTTGTGTTCACAGGTGATTCACTGGGCCCACACAACCCTGGTTTCCTGCCATCCTGGAGCTTCGAGGACGTTATTTGTCATCCGGCAACGCTTCTGGTGGCCATCCATGGAGAGGATGGATAGGGAGTACGTGGCGTCCTGTCCAGTATGCGCACGCAACAAGTCACGGGACTATCAGGTCCCGTCCCGTTCGCTAGATGTTTTGTGTTGTGTTTGTACTTCCTGTTTTATTTTGTTAACTGCATGTTCTCTCTCGTGTCTGTTGTTCCTACTTCCGGTCCCCAGCTATTTCCACTCTGTTCGTTAGTGTCTCCACCTGTGTCTTGATATCCCCTCCCACTTCCTGGTGTATATAGTCTGTGTGTTGTTTGTCCCTTGTTGCCAGTTCGTCTTCGTTCATTCATGTCGAGAGGTCCAGCGTTGTTCCCGTCTTCCCGTTTCCCGAGTTCCCGATTCCCGATTCCCAATTCCCAATTCCAGATTCCCGGCTTCCTCGATCCCGTTTCTGTGACCTGACTGCGTCTTTGCCTGATCCCTACCTTTTTTGCCGCTACGCTGAGGATCTACCCATGCATCGACCCTGCTTCTGTGACCCGACTCTGTCCCTGGATTTCCCCTGCATGTTCTGTATGTCCCGCTGTTTACCAGTGTATCGACTTTACCACCAAGATCCAGTAAAGTATATTTGCATCATCATCATTCTGTCTCTGAGTCGTGCTATTGAGTCCCTCTCTCCGTGTGTATTGGTCGTACCCTTACAAGATGTGATGTTTTATCACCAGATTTAGCACAAATCAAACAAACAAAAAAAACATTTGTACACTGCAGATAAATGATCATATGAACCTGAACTTTTGATAATAACAAATTATCTATCTCATTACATAACGAAAGGCACATAAAGTTGTTTCCTTTTTGTGTTAACTGTGTTTTTGTTTAGAAAAAAAACATTAGAATCAGAAAACCTTTATTCGTCTCACAGCGGGGAAATTTACAGAGCTACAACAGCAAAGGGACAGTGCAGATAAAAGGGTAACATAAGATAAGTACAAAATATAACTACAAAAAACACAACAACCGTGTGGCAGGTTAACTTACTACAGTAAGTGAACATGTGAGAGTAATACTCTAGCAGCTAGTAATAACAATAATACATAGTAACAAGAGATATATTGCACATACGTATTGCACGTGATTGTATTGCACAGTAATAAATAGTAACGGGGTGTATTGCACATGAGTGGTGGAACAGTGGTGTTACAGTCCACATTGAGTATGTGGTGGTCTACCAGGGGCCGTGGTGGTTGTACAGTCTGCTGCAGGAAGGAAGTCTCACTGTGACATCGTGGGTGAAGCAGCCTGTCACTGATTGAGCTCCTCAGTGCTGACAGTGTCCTGGAGGGGGTGGGACTTGTTGTCCAACAGGGACGACAGCTTGGCCATCATTCTCCTGTCTCCACCACCTCCTGGCCTTCTTTACTAGTCTGCTGCTGACCGGAAGAGACTTAACAGAGATGCCGCTGCCACAGCAGACCACTCCATAAAAGATGGCCGATGCCACCACAGAGTTGAAAAAGGTCCTCAGGAGTGTCTCCTGTACTCTGAAAGATCTCAGTCTCCTCAGCAATTTTCTATCTGTACAAAAATTATATTACATAAGTTAAGTGATTAATTATGGAAAGCTTGTTTCGTTTCTGCAAAGATGTTGCCCAGACATTAATTCTAATTGTTCCAAATTGGCTTCAAATGTTTTTTATTAATCCTCTTTGGGTGGTGGAATCAGTAGGGGTTGGCCGAGCAGCGGAAGACCACTTCCTCAAAGCCTCTCTCTCCCTCTCACCTCCCTTGCTACTCTTTCAGTCTCTCCTTTTTCCTGTATGACATGGAAACACCATATTTAGTGAAACTACTCCATTGCATCAATACAATAGTTTGTGAAGTTAATATTTGTTGAATTGATGAAATCACACAACAGACTGAAAAACACAAATCATGAATGCATAAACTATACTGGTACCAGAAATAAAATACAGTCCAACTTTTCTTATGTACATACCCCTGGGTGCTTTCCCTACACATGCACTAGAAGTAGCAGCAGCAGGAGCAGCAGTGTTTTAAGACTCTGCCTCACTGCCCTCTGATGTCTGATTTGCCTCATAGTGACAGTATAAGAAAGATGTATTTTAGGTTTTTTGTTTGGCAGATGTATGAATTATCTACGAGCTCCCCATTGATATCAGGTCAGCAGAAAGTCTTCACACCTTCCATCACAGACTGAAAACGTACCTGTTTCGACTGCATCTTCGATTTATTAACAATTAAACAAATCTTATTAGACAAATTCAAAACACCAACTGAAAACAACTTTTTGTAAAAGAAAGAAAGTAACACTAGTTAAATAAAACACAAGTTAAAGACATACAAATAAAAATATAATTATTCATCAGCACTGAATTGACATGTCTGTAATAATAGCAAAAATAAATAAATAAAAACATTCAAGTAGACATTAGTCTGTATTCCCTATTCTCAGTCGTGTTCATCTCTGTACCCTGTGTCAAGCGTTCCAGTGTTTTTCCTAATGTTTAGTATTTCTGTTTTTGTTTGTTTTTTTATCTCTGCAGTTTTCCTGAACTCGTCTTAGCCTTCTCCTTGCTGGATTTGTTTGCATTTACCTCTGAGTTATCCGTGTACTTGAACCTTTTTTGCCAAGCAACATTATTTTTTTTTTTTATCAAGTTCCTGTCTCTGAGTCGTAGTAGACTCCCTACTCTGTGCATCTGCCTGTGTCTCTCAGCTCCAAGTTCATTGGTTCCTACTGAAGATGTAAATAATTAAAACAAATGTGTTATAAAAAGGCTCAATTAATAAAAAATAAAAAAACAGCTGGTAAGTGTAGTTTCTTACAAATGTCTTTGTGTAATAATATGTACAGTATATCAGGCTTTGATACACACAATACTTGCTAGCAGGATCAATCGTTCAGGATCAAACTATCTGTTTGGGTCTGCACATGGCATTGATTGAGACTAAGAAAAATATAGAATAGCCAAAGTTTACAGTGTTCTGCAGTGCTTCTCACACACCTGAAGTTATTATTAGAAAACAGTAACAGAGAGAGGTATGCATTTCATGTCTTTCCTCACCATAACCTCACACCTGACTACTGCACATCTCTAAAACACACAGGCATACATGAATCAATAAAAACAAACTTGGTATTAAGCGGCATTGGCATTCCCCTCATTCATGCCCCCATGGCGATGTCTGCCCTGGCTGTGCCCTGGCAGACACTACTCCCACCCGTACCTTAGCATCAAATGTCAGAAGTGGCAGCTAGTGAGGACACAGCACTCTGTCTCTCTCTGGGCCAAAAACAGTTACAAAATTGGAAGATACATTATAAACCCATTTTTTTAATTCCTATTACTCTAACTACTGCTACAGTCAAGTGACGGAGCCCTCTAGTGGCTATAGTAGTTATGACAAGAGCAAAGGAGGAAGTCAGGTGATTATTATAGAGCGACAGGGGGAGGTTGAGGTGAATGGATGTGTAAATCAAACTTTACCAAGGGAGACTGCTTCCAGTTTCCACTCGTGAGTCATGAAAGCATGACCACGATCATCCCCAAAACTTAACCACATTTATTATTGTAACCATGACGACAAAGCTCCGCTAACTTTGACAAAGTAGTTATTTTAACCCAAACCACAACCTTAACGTAACCAAGTTGGTCTTGCAACAGTTTTGTAAGTCACAGACTTATGATGTCACCCGATAGGGACTTCAGATCAGAAAACTATGCCTTATGACGGCTCATTTTCCATCTCCATGGCAACTGAGCAACTCCATTCACTGTAGTCTCGTAGTCTAGCTTTCGAATAGAACACCGGAAGTTTGTGAGTTCAACACCAGGCTGCCACCACTGAGCTCCTGAGCAAGGCAACTTAACCCTGAGTTGCTCCAGAGGACTGTCCCTATAGTTAGTTCACTGTAAATCGCTCTGCATAAGAGCGTCTGCTAAATGACCTGTAATGTAATGTAATGTAATCAGGGGCCAGATGTAAAAAGAATTCAAACGCCATTTTCCAAACATATTAACAGAATGTGTGGTGAAAATGTGCTCACCTCACACCTACCTTGTTTCGAGAGCAATCTGAAGGTGGAGATGAAAAATAGGGTGAAAGATAGAATATAATAGTAAAACTAATTATTTGCATTTTTAATCAGTTTCGTCTGAATGTTTGATAATTGTTTTAGCAGTGTACACAGCAATCTGTACAATGCACAAGAAAGTGCCATTTCTAAATTTAATTTTGATCAAATACTGTTTTATGATTAACTCTGAATTAACGTTGCAGGCATCATTTTGGTTCCGTTTTTAAAGTTTTTTCATTTTATCCGGTGTTGTGAAGCCCTTTGGAAAGTCTAATTTGATATAAACGTTATAAACTAAATCATTCATGATGATGCTTAATCAAAGGTGTTCTGGCATTATTGGAAACTCTTGCCAATGCCACACAATCTGCAAAAATTGTTTCCACTTTGTAGTTTCTTTTCATTGACATGTCTAAATTCTCGTCAAGCAGGCACAAGTATTGATACAGTATGCAAATGGGGATTAAGTGTAATTCATGGCTAACTTTGGGAGTAGAAATCAGGCTTTTGCATGTGCACCAACTTTCACAATGGTTGAGATTTATTAAACAGACCTATGCTTATGCAGGGTTTTGTAAATCTAATGAAAAGAATGCGTATACAAGTTTTAGTCACAAATCTACACAGAATGTTATGCATCTAGTCCAGGTGATGAGACTTTTTTTGTCAATCGGTTTTGTCTAATGTCAAAAGGAACCTCCAAGCTCAAATAAACGTGTGTTTGTTTTAGTAGCTTTCCTTAATGTGCTAATTGACTATATGCTCTCAGCTGCATGACACAAACAATAAAGTCGTTAACCTTTAAAGCTTGCAAGAGCTAATATTTTTGTTGTGAAGATTGACATTACCAGACTTTTAAGATGATATGCCGAGCTTGTTTGCAAAAAGTTGCTTATTTACACATCCTGATAAATGCTAGTCCAATATTCACTCTGTTTTCCCTGTTTTTGGTCTTTACCAACTCCTGAGAAAAATATATTGCTCTTAAGCAGCTATATATGCTCCACTATGTTCACCAGCTATTCACTAACTTGTCTGTCTGCTGTTGTCTGCACATTGTAATTTGATACATTGTTAATATAGAAAAATATAAATTATAGCTCATTTAAGGCAACAATGTTTATTTGAGAATGACATGTAAAATCACATTGTTAATATAAAAAAATATAAATTATAGCTCATTTCAGGAAACAATGTTTATTTGAGAATGACATGTAAAATCGCTGCTCAACAGAGGCTTGTTTTGTGTCAATGCATTAAGAAGGACCCTGAATACTTCTCGGACTCGAGTGTGCAGCTGTTTCTCTTATCATTACAGTTAAACACCATGATTGTAATAATAATGAAAGCCCATATTTGAAAATATTAAAACAGCAAATGACTAAGAGAGAAGGAATAACAGGAAGAAAGACAAACACAGCGACAGCTCAGGATCACGTTTACTGTTGAGATCAAATAAAAAAACTAGGTACCATGATGTCCCAGTGAGTGTCATACTGATCGTCACACAGACAAGGACACAAACATACACAGCAGTGTGCACACATAAGCACTTACAGGGAGAAGAACACGCACACACAAAGTTCAACACACAAGCTGAAGTCTCTCTGGGTGACCAGCTGCTAGCAATTATCTCCCCCTGCAAAGCTACAGTGTTAAGTGTTACAGTGTTATCCACACATGGATCTATCTCAAACACACACACACACACACACACACACACACACACACACACACACACACACTCTCTAAACAACTATATTCTACTTTAAAAGAGGCAACTCAGAAACAAACCAAACAAAATATATCAAACAGTAAGCCACAATTAGTAATGGGTTGACTAACTGGTCTGTTTTTGAGGGACACACACACACACAGAAGCACACCACATGGCTGTGGGATTATAGTGGACCCCTGCTGGGGAGCTGAGCTGTCTTTCCTGACAGTTGCGTATTTGTGTGTGTGACGGAGAGAAACATGTCCAGTTAAAGTGGGGAGTATTAAGGGAGTGTATTTAAACTCCTTGGTGATTCTCTCCAGAGAACAACATGGTTCATGGTAGGCATCTTAACCCTAAGCCACGGCGCCCTCTAACATTTTTTTACAGCCCGCCAGAGGGTGTAGCACGTTCAAAATAGTAAGAGTAGTTACTGGTCGTAACCCCAGCTCTAGGAGTATGTGCTATGCCCTCTAACTACAGGCCCAGCTGGCCATTGTTCTATTCCTCTTTCTGAGTTCAAAGGGAAAATGAGTAGCAGGTGTGCTGGTGTTTTATAGTGTGATTGCTACTTCCTGATTAGGCGTGAGTGCAAAGCTCTGTCTCAGGGTGCCGAGGCAGACCCTCGATGGGGTTAACCATTAGCGGAGCATGTTCTACGGCACAGCACGTACAAAGAATATGTCCTTCATGCAAAAGGATCATGTGAAGTTGGTCATTGCTTGAATTAATTAATTCAGTGCTTGATAGCAAAAAATGTGCATGTCAGAGTGCCTTGAATGTGGAAGCAGAACAGTTTTCAAAGTAGGCACAGCTTGCAACTGCAACAACAATAAAGTAATTTTGTATAAAACACATACAAGGCCAGCGCAGTTTTGTCCACAGTCATATCAATCCAAAATGCTTGTCATGATCCTGACAGCTTTGACTGGTCTATGGCTCAAATAGGTGGCACGTAGAATGAATCCTAAACCCAGGCTCACTACAAGATGTGATTTGCTGTTCCTGGTGTCCTGAACTATTTTGCACAGTGACACTCTCCAGCAACCTTAAAACCATACCTATCTCCTACAAAAATATGTTATCTCCAAACTTTGGGAACTTTTTCTCCCATTAGGGAGTATTGTAACTGATTAGCAGTAACATAATTCCGGCTGGCTCAACCAGTTCTCTCAGCAGTAACAGCAGTTTACCAGCGAGCCCTGCAAGAAGTCAATACGTCACAAAACTTCTATCTCGCAAGGATGTGCGGACAAACTGCCTATTACAAGGGTTTCATCCTCATTAGACTACGGTTGCTTAGTGTGTTTAAATCCACTTGTTTTCAGCTACGTTTTCAATTTTGTGTTTTGAAAACCTCAATGAAACTTTTTTGTGATATTCTTTTTTGTGAGGAATGCTCACCGTACTGAGGAATGGAAGCCGTTAACAGGATGGCCATTGCCACAGCGTGGGGAGTCGCCACATTGACACAGTAATAGAGTGAAAATTCACATTACTAGATGCAGGCAGGCCATTTAAGTCATGGACTTTGTTCTGCAGAACAAAGTGCAAGGTATTAGGTGATCCCTGCCATGGTACACCAACATAACATCAATTTACAGGCTTGTTTTAAGGAGACTAGCATGAAGTGACAGGATAAATAACATGCATCATCGCAATATTAGTGTGAATGTGATTTTTTGACAAAGCAACAATGTGTTTTTATCATCTTCAAGTTCCTGAGCTTTAATATAATGATAAATATATTATAATAAATAAATGATAAGTATAAAGCAAGAATCTCTGTCTGATTGTATGTGAGTATGTCCTTCGCCTATCTCAAGAACTGTTCATCCAATGTACTTTACTCTTAGTGAGTGTATTGCTGGTGATCCAAGGACGTGCAGTGTCGAATTTGGTGCTTTTTGGATATGCTACACCTTCAATATTAGCAGCGGGACGGGTCTTCAGGGCTCTGCAGCTGGCAGACCGCTGTGCATTGATTCAAGTTCACTTTTGCTGCTGGATGCTGGATATATTAACATAACATGGATGCTGGATATAAGAACTGAACTATTCTCCATTTTTCTGAAGTCAATGAGTACGAACGGATAGTCTACTGGAAGCATATTTCACCGCTGTTTCTGACCTTGAGTAGCTGTGACTTGGGTATGTTTTTTCCCCTTCAGTCAGACTGTATTTCCCAGGCGTATGACTTCATATAGTCGGCTACTAACTTCTAACACTGACAATGTTACCACTGGCAAAATACCTCCGATAATTAAATCCATGCTCTACTCTATAACTGCGGTGGTTATCAAAGCCTACTAATTAATGTCTAATTATCTCCGCTAAGGGTATTTCCTCTGTGTTTCTGACCCCGGGTAACTGCAACTTAGGTGTTTTTCAGGGGTCAGATATAGTGATTTGAGGGCCAGCGGAAATCTTCACCCTTCTCTACAATATTTGTATTGGCAGTAGTAGAATAAGTAGGCTTATTGAAACGTTTTTACTGAAGTGAAACATTTAACTATTAATAGTAAAACAATTAATACTATACAGTAAAAGATGGGAGAATGTCCTTCACCTACCTTGAGAACGGTTCACTTCAGTAACGGACTACTTCACACTTGGTTTGTGTATTGCTGGGGACCCATGGACGTGCAAATTAAGTGCAATTTGGACATCACGATAATCACGACACCTTCAATATTAATAAACTTTGAATAAATAAGCGAACAGTGCTCAATATAGCAGAGGGGGCGGGGCTTCAGGTCTCTTTGTATTGGCAGTGGTAAAAAAAATAGGTTACTCAAAACATATTGTTCTGAAGTAAAACCATAAACTGTTAATAGTAAAACAATTAATACCACACAGTAAAAGTCCTGCATTCAATTAAACACTTCAAGTGAAGAGTGAAACAGAGCACAATCAGTACAATGTAGCTCCTTATATTTACTTAACGTCTCTTCAAGGTGGAGCTTTAATTTAAACTAATACACACGGATAGTTTGATGAATAATAATGCATCATGAGTAAAATCTGAATCTAATATAACCGGTTTCTCTGCCAGGTTAATGTACAGGTAAAAGGTTTTCCTCCGAAGAAGAAGTACACAGTAAGTTGTATACAGTTGAGTTGCATACTTTTAAAGTTCTTTGGGGGCATTTGGTAAGTTATTTCAGGGGTACAATGAGTTAAATTAGTAGCATAATTTAATACTTTTCATATTTAAACATTATAATAAATATGTAGATGTTGGGGGCCCGGGCAGGTGCCTACCTTGCGTAATGGTAAAGTCTGCTCATTGTGTTTTTTCCTTGCAAACCAGAGTGTATTTCACCAGTGTTTCTGACAGTGAGTAGCCCCCACTTCGGTGTGTGACGCAACTGTGTCATGGCAGGTGTACTGCTCAGGACCCAACAAACACAGTGTCGAGTGTGAAGTTGTTTGGATGAGTAGTTTTTGAGAAAGCTGCAAACATCAATACTACCACACCAAGTATTCAGCCCGTTCCGAGCAGGCATGTTTGGAACGGGCACTGCACTAGTTAATTAGAATGACAAAATGTCATGTTTTTGTGCCATTCCAAACAAAAATAGGACTGAGCAATAAGTCACTTTAATCATATGTTTGTGTGATCAGTATCGTATTATATTGTGATCCACAGCTTTCTTTAAATAACAAGCTAAAATGAAGTCAAAATGTATCTAAATTCTAAAATGTGTCAAATAAAACCAATTGAAAAGTGTGTTGTTAGAGTTAGATAGCACAAATTCCTTCAAATTGCTACGCTATCCATGGCTATAAACATAAACTGGAATACTTAACATGTAATTTTGGACATCTAAGCACTTTACAAATCTACAAATATAAAGTGCTTCTTATCAAAATTACAAATCCACTGTTCAAAGAAATTGTACCTACTCTTACAAAAGGGTTGCCTGAATATATGCTGTACCTTAGCTAGAATCCATCAAATACTGTCACTCGAAGTACATTTCTCAAGTAGCGTAACATTGTTCAGTATGCAGCTTGACAGGCAAAACGTTTGATAAATTCGACCATATCAAGCACTGCTGCCCCTCTTGCATCAATGCTTGTATTTACATATATATTTACCTGTATCTAATACGGGGTAGAAGATGATGAAAGCTATCAATATCAACGGGTTCGTTCCTATGCCCTCCCAGTGCACAGACCCTGTGCATCGACTGCGATGTCCCCACTGCTCTCATGTGTGATATCCTGAACATCACGTATGACTGTGGGAAGCCTGTCTATAAAGTTAAGACTGCCTACACTCCCACCGTGTGTCACTCAGGTGCAGAAGTACCCTGGGCTGGTCCTACATCTCCCTCTGAACCTCTACGTACTTTTAATGCACATATAAGCTGGACATAAACACATATAACCAATGAAGACAGCCAAAAAGTTGTCAGCCCCTGGCACAGAATGCGCTGCCTACAATTTTTAACAGTGTGCACTGCAATGCACATAAAAAGGCCTCCTTTATTCTGGCAGAGACACCTGAGTGCTTGCCACTCATTACAGACGATCCATTGTAGCCTTGTCCCTCCAGATGGCTTCTGTTGCCAGTCCACAGCTTTCAAGGCTAGAGATGATCATGTTGGTCAGGCCTGCTGCATTCCATTTATCAGCGTGTTGTTTGTCTAAAAAACTCTCATTAACAGTGCCATCATAGTAATATCTATCTACAAAATATAGCTGTTCCTTTTTGCTAAGGTCCTTCCTTTCATCATCAATTAGACAGAAGCCACGACTTTTGTTCACTTTCTTGATTACGTCACTGCGTACCATCTTTGCCAAACAATCAAGAATTTAATTTTGAATTACTTTGCTTGTGTATATTGCATTGCACTTGCATTCATTCGTTTCTTTATTTGAGGGTTGTGATTTATTATTTCCTGCAAAATTGCCTCTGTTAAGCGACCCCTCAGATTCTCTCTGGCCTCTCTGGACAATGTTCTGACTGAGTCTCCATGGAGGAATTAGTTTTCATAACCCCTTCTTTTTTTCAAGCCATTAAATCAATTAAACTGACAACATATTGTACAGTGACCTCCTGAATTATTGGATCCTTTAAGAAAATTAGCCAAAGGGGTTGTAGAAATGAACACAAGAAGGCTGATGAGCAATTATTGTGCTGAGAAATATTATTGCATAAAATGTCCTCTTAAATAGGAGGTTTTGACACAAACTTTGCTTGTGCTTTTTTATTTTTACAACCTTTTTGGCTTATCTTTACCAAGCATGCCGATAATTCTCAAGGGCACTGTACACTAAAACAAGTTCCTGAAGTCATAGAGTTGTGCTGAACAAGAGATAATGCTCCCATCAGCGATGCATGAAAACCCATACAAACATTTCTGGGAGTCCTGTCTTCTAATACCACTTGTTCCTCTATAGCCGGGGTCACTAACCTTTTTGAAACTGAGAGCTACTTCAAGGGTACTGAGTAATACGAAGGGTGACTTGTTTGATACAAACTTTATGAATAACATAGTTGCACAGTTCACCAATAATGATAATATTATCATTAATAATAATTATAATAAATATTCATATATGTGAAGAGACGGTCTGATCACATCTTAATGTTAATTATTCCTCACAATAATTATTAACAATGATTTACCATGGAAGGAAACACAGATATATTTAAACATGCAACATTAATTATTTATGTTCTCATTCTATTTTAACATTTGAAAGTCAGACTTATCACATCTCTGATATTTCTGTAAATATCTTTATTGACAGTTTTGTATGAATGAGCATAATTATAGCATTTTGTTCAAAATCACACCTGTTATATTTTTGTACAAAGTATCACTTCTGTAAAAAATGTTTAGGAAATCATTAACTGTCACATCTTCAAATCATATCCCGTTTGTACTAACCAGATCATGAACTCTGTCCCATGTCTGTACACATTATAACAATATAATACTATTATGTAAAGTTCAAAAAAGAACATCAACTCTCATATTTTTTTACTGAATCAGATCACATTTGTATTAATCACTAAATCTGTAGCATTTTTATCAAAACAAAACATCTGTTACACTTTTAGAGCAAAATATTTTCCAAATTTTTGTACAATATTTGAGTTTACCGTTGCCATGGTGTTTCACTGAAAACATGGGTTTCTCTTTCTTTGCCTGTAAATGTGTGTTAGTGGGAAGTCTGGCATTGAATGCTGCACACTAGTGCACTGTAATCTGGGCTATAATGTGACGCTGCAGCTCTGATTGAGTCTTGCAGATGTGCATCAGTGAGGCGTGTTCTGGGTTTGTTCTTCATGAAGTTCATGTCAGAAAAGGCTGATTCACAGAGATAGGTTGAACCAAAAAGGCAGGCAGCTTTCATAGCTGCTGTACCTTTGTACTGTTCTGTGTCCACAAGGCACCAACAGTTTGGTCCATCCTGATTGGCCTTGAGGTGGAGGTCATTTTGCAACGTTAGGATTTCAGTCTCCACCTGTCCAGCATCCACGTTGAAGGTTGTACTATGTTGCTCAGCTTGGCTCAAGTTGATCAAAGTCACAAAAGCTGTTCTCAAACTCTTGCCCAAGTCTGTTTATGACTTGGGTACTTTTCTGCAGCTTTGTCCAAAGCCCCAGATGCAGAAGCGTTGTCATGCAGCACTGACTGCACAGAGGGAAAGTGCAAAACTTTCTTTCTCTGTAACTGCACAGAGAAAATGCTCCTCATAGCTTCACATGTATTTACAGCGCTCATCATGTCAGCAACAGTCTGGCCTTTGCCTTGCAGGTCGCAGTTCAAATGGTTCAGTTTCCCAGTGATGTCTGTTAAAAATGCAAGGTCACATATCCACTCAGTGTCCTCGAGCAGCGAGATGTCTTCCCATCTGGGTTGTAAGAACACTTTGATTTCACCCAAAAGTGACAAAAAACACTGCAAAACTCTTCCCCTGCTGAGCCATGGGCCTTCTGTGTGTAATAACAGGTCACCATATTCAGCTGACAACTCCTCCAACAGCACTTTGAATGTCCTGTGTTGTTTGGCTTTGGAGCGGATGCCATTTATGATCTTCACGACAGGGGTCATCACATGATCACAGTCTTTCACTTTTGCACATATTGCTTGCTGGTGAATGATGCAGTGGTAATGTAGAAATATTGGGAAGTCTGTGTCACCTTTGCATTGCGCAATGAAGCCTGTATGTCGGTCCGTCATGGCGGGAGTCTGTCGTCTCCGACACCAGCTTTTCTAATGGGACCTTTTTCTCCATGAAGAACCTCTTCACCGCAATGTAAATGTCAACTCCCCTCGTTGTTGTCTTCAGGGGCAGTCGTGTCAGGAGTTCTTCTTTTGTGGAGAAATCATCAAGCACCATTGGGATAAGCATCATCATGTGCTGCTTCTGTCCACGGACTCGTCGCACTGGATGCTAAACCACCGGCATTTAGCCAGATCCCAATCCAGTTGCTCTGTCAGGTTCCCGGACACAGGCGATTCTCTTCTAACCATCGTACTTGCCCCCCAGTTGGACATCGGAGAGAGTGGAGATGCCATCGGAACCATTCATCTTGTCTTTGAATACAATGTTTACAATAACCATCATTGCACCTTTCAAGACCTTGTCGTCCGAAAAGGTTTTCTTCTTCTTTATTAAAAAATGTGCAGCTCTAAATGAAGCTTCCGTTGCTTTTTGTGACTTTTTCACAGGCCTTGTGAAAAAAGACTGCTGCTTGCCCAAAGCTGACTTTAACTTGCGGGCTTTTTCTGCCCATAGTGGGTAGTTAGCATGGTAGCTTTTGTGACACGTACCGAAGTGTCTCTCCACATTGTGCTGCTTTGCCGTCCCCAAAGTCACACTCAAATAAGACATACACACTTTTCTTTCACTGTTGTAAAAATAATTCTTCCTCCCAATCATAAAAAATAGTAAGTTTTCTTTCCCTTGTCTGCCTTATTTAGGGTAAAAACCGCACTTGGCACCCCATCGTAGCTGCTCCTGCTAGCTTGTATCAGCGAAAAGGGAAATGGGGATTTGGTTTGCGCGTGAAATTGAACTGTACAGGGTCAGAGTTCACATAAAACATTTTTGTTTTTAAAATGTTATATTCAATTGTGGCAGCGGGGGCGTGGTCAAGGCGCCGTCTGCGGGGGAGTGTCGGGAGTGGCTCAGCTGGGGATTGGACAGCTGGAATCTGTCAGAATCAGGTAATCACACAATATAAGCATGCTGGTAACCTGGTTCTGTCTCTTGCAGTAGGTTGGATCCTTAGGAGAAGAGCAAACAGCCACACCACCCTGAACACGCCTATTATATCGTGTGAACCGTGACACACAGACGGGCAAGGATAACACCCAGTTGCTGGTGCCGAAAAGGTGTCAGGAAATAGTTTTCGAGGCGGCTCATCATAACCCCATGTCTGTTCATCTAGGGTATGACAAAACACTAAACCGGATCATGGCCCGGTTTTATTGGCCGGGCATTCGCGCGGATGTGAAGCGGTGGTGTGCGTCCTGCAGCGAATGTCAGCTGGTTAACCTGCCGGCCACCCCAAAAGCACCTTTGCGGCCCCTACCATTAATTGAGGTACCGTTCGAAAGAATTGGCATGGACCTCATCGGGCCGTTAGACCGGAGTGCACAGGCATATTGCTTTGTGTTAGTCCTCGTGGATTACGCAACACGGTATCCTGAAGAAGTGTCTCGGCAAAGAGTGTGGCGCAGGCACTGTTTCATGTTATCTTCTGAAAAACTGGGAGGAGGGGTCCAAGCTCCAGCAAAAATGAAATTCAATACGTGCTGGACCTGAGAGCAAAACTACATTCACTGGGACAGTTATCACAGGAGAATTTGGTCCAGGCTCAGGAGCGTCAGCAGTGCCTGTACAACAGAGGGTCCCGAATGCGTCAATTTACAGCGGGAGATAAAGTGCCTGTATTACCCCCGTCCGCTAGCTCCAAATTACTCGCCAAGTGGCAAGGGCCCTTCGTGGTCACACGGCGAGTGGGGGGCGTAAATTACAAGGTACACGGCCCTATCGGCTGCCTGAACACAAAAGGAAAATTGTGCAGGCGGAGCTTCAGGCTATGCTAGAGATGGGCGTAATAGAAGAGTCCAACAGTGACTGGTGCTGCCCCGTCGTCCAGATCAGTACGGTTCTGTGTGGAAGACCGCAGGGTTGATGAGGTGTCCAAATTCGATTTGATTTCGATCGGTTAGGAATGGCTCGTTTTTACACGACACTCGATTTAACCAAGGGCTACTGGCAGATTCCCCTGTCTCCAGAGTCTAAGGAAAAAACTGCTTTCTCCACTCTGTACGGATTGTACCAGTTCATGACACTTCCGTTCGGGTTGTTTGGAGCCCAAGCCACCTTCCAGCTGCTCATAGACAGGGTGCTGCGACCTCACTCGGCATATGCTGCTGCCTACCTGGATGACGTCATTATCCGCAGTGAGACATGGGAGCATCATATGCAACAGGTGGGGGCAGTACTCAAGTCCCTGAGGAGGACTAACCCGAAGAAGTGGGCAGAGGGAGGTACGGTACTGCTGTTCTCCTCTGACTTTTCTCTCCTTTTTGTGTTAGAGACGGACGCCTCGGACAGCGGGCTGGGGGCCGTGTTGTCCCAGGAGATGGAGGGGGTCAACCGCTCCGTGCTGTACATCAGTTGAAAGCTGGCTCACCGTGGAAAAAGAGAGCCTCGCCATCCGGTCGGCGGTCGCCGCCCTGCATTATTATCTCCTGGGACGCGCCTTCACCCTCTGGTAAGAAGTATAGCTGGCTGGACTCGAGCAGGGCTTGTCAATGCATCCATGTTCCCTGCACGTTTGTTTTGATTAAATCCAAAGTGACAGAAATGAGAAAACGACTCTCACTTTTGCCATATTTTGATCTAAAACTGGTAGTAAACCCCTCGTCTTGCTCGTTCCTCATCCACAAAGTGTCCCAGAAAGCTTATTATTTAGTTGGTAGGCAAACTCGAAATTCATAGTGGTTGTTGTCAGAGCAGCCAAATGGGTCCCTGTGTCCCTCTCAGAAGGTAAATGGATGACAGAATATTTAGCACCTCGGTGCATTTTCATCTGCATTTTATGATTTTGTGCTGTTCTGTTACAGTCTGATCACTGAGGACACATGAAACCAAGGAGGCTAGAAAAATGATTGCTTTTCATAAAACTATATGAATTTAATCTGGATATTACCTGAAACACATGAAAGAGGAAGGGAGTTAGAGGTCATTCAAAAAGCTGAGGTTATTATTCCTGAAGCTATTGGAGCCGAGAACAAGCCCTGTAATTATCACATATAACGTGTTGCAGTTAACTGAGTTACCTTTGGAAAATAACATTACATGACCACCTCCAGCAAAACCAATCCCACCCAGTCAGGACTGTGATTCATTTACACTCAACACCATCTGCCTATTACAGCTTAACTTTTTTTCAACTTCAGTTTGGTCTCTCTGTGAAAATCAATCAGGCATGCAACACGTCTCAGTTCATTTCCACCTGGACTTCCTGCCTTCAAAAGAATTATATTCTTTTATTCAAAAGGTTCAGAACTTATTTGCAGGATGTTTTGGAACATAACCCAGTGTTGAAGCCACTATGTGGAGCATTTTTTACCTGTGTTACCATCTGACGACTGACGTTTCTCTGCCATAGTTCCTGGTCCCCAAAAAGCTAGAGGGCATGCTAACTGATAGCCCAGTAGGGCAAGACTGGAGTTTGCATAATTCCACGCCCCTGATTTGGTCAAACACATTTCTTGTAAGAAGCCCAACAAAATTTAGCAACTCAATTGGAAAATAAAAAGTCCATTTTGCATAATACTGTTCAGCATCTATAGAACTGTGAAGATAAGTCAAATAGAAAATTGCTGTCAGTTTTCAAGTACATATATTGGCTTTAAATTTGGTTTTATACATGGTGTTTCTGTTTTCTGTGGAGGATGTCAGGATTGACAACACATCTTAGGTACATCTATTTGTGGATTTTAGAAGGGAACCAACTTTACAGATCAAGGCAAGTCACTGAGTCACAGGGAGTACTGCAAAGCCTGAACAACAAAAGAGGTAATTTGTTATTGCCTTCAAAAGGTGCTACAAAAAGCAACCGTATGAGTGTTTTGGTGGCAGAGTACCAAACATTACATAGTAATGCAATAAGGTAATGTGATTGGGTTTTTTTTCACTAACAAGCAGTGTCATAACTGGGAGCGAGCGAGCCAAGATGGCACAGGTGGTGGAGTGTGCGTCAGTGCCAGGTGTGTTGGGCTCCATGCTGAATGTGCAATCTCTACTGTAAACACTTTGAGGAACAACAACCCGCCGCCTTGACCAAATGTGAGTAGTTTCAGAAGGCACTGACTACATTGTAGCAAAAAACAGAATCACTACCCTCCGAAATCACATACCAACAGACGGTATGCTGACCTGCCATCTCTACTCACATGCGTTATGCTGCTGCTTCTGCACATGGTGAATGCACAAGCCACCTGCTCACACACCACAGCCGCAGCGAGAAACACCCATTTACTATTCCCAGTTAACTTAAGTCTTTACAAGTTTGGCTTTGGTTACTATTGTCGAAGAAAAAAGTCTGCGTCCAGGCCAAAGAAAATTCTGAACTTTTCTTCCAACGCTGTAACTTCAGTGCAATTGTGAAATTGTGAGTCTTACGAGGTTAAAAAAATAACCTTTTCTATAAAGGGAGCTAACATATGGAATGTACTACCTATTGAACTCAAAACAGATCAACATAGTCAACATTTTAAAACTAAACTGAAGGATTTTTTGAAAGCCAATCAATCAAGTAGCCATGCATGAAGGGTGGGGGGGTTTGGGGGTGGTATGTGTTTATGTGTATAAAATGTATATGAGTATGCACTGCTGTTCCTGCAAGATCTACAAAAATGTACCACATACTGTAGTTTTACTTTACTGAGGCTAAGCTAACTGTCTTCTTCTGTCTACCATTCCTCGTTATCCACAGCATATCCAAATATATTAAATGCGTTTTCTGTTGAGTAATTAGTTAAGTAACGTTAATAAAGAAAACTAATGTTGACCGTTGTTAGGCGATGATGATTTTCGGTGTCAAAATCAAACAATTCACTCCACCCTTCTTTTTTTCAGCACAAACAAAATCACATTACTTTTGCCCTTGCTTCTCAGAGATGCACATCTACAAGACATTGCTTGTCTTAAAATTGAACACATCATATTACACATATCATCATCTTATAAGGCTGACACAGCAAACAGGTCAGCCAATGGCCTATTTAAACATCCAGGAGACATAGAGTAATATTTCTGGCCACCTGTCAAATCTAAGTACAAAACACCCGGCACTAAAGGTGCCAGATGCTCTGCTGTGTTCACCAGTCTCTAACTTTCTTTGCTGCTTGGTGCTGAGCAGGTAGTATACCTAAGCTTTTTTTTCTGAAAAAACGAGATTGATGAAATCCCTGAACCTGAACTGAACCGTAAAGTTAGTCAAAAAAACAAAAAAAAGAACTGAAAGATACCTAGAGAGTGGGCTGATAATCACATATCTGTAGATTTATCACAATGAGTGTCTTCCAGTTGAAACAGGTGGGACTGAAAACCCACCTGTTTCAACTGCACTTCGGTCAATAAAAAAAAATTATAAAAAAAATTGTAGTTTTGCACTTGGTTGGCTTATTTGAAGCTATTGTTCTACACTTGAATGATTTCACCTATTTGAATCTAAAGTACTTGCAAGATGTTTGCACTTATTGTAAGTCACTTTGGACAAAAGCATCTGCTAAATGAACTGTAACGTAATGTAATTGTCGAAATCTGTCAGACATGTTTATTCCATAAATATCTATGACTTGGTGTTACGTACTGTAAGGAGGTATAATTTGCTTTGTATTTACTGAACTACCTCAGTTCATTGTTGTAACAACCGTTACTTTCTCCAAGACAGATCTTGGAGAAAGTAAAAGTCTTTACTGAAGTAAAAACAGGTTCGGTACACAGGAAGGCAGTCAGCAAAGCAAACAAATCCCATAGGGAATAGACGAGTGGAGAGTCGGGTCACGAAAACTGGGTCAAGTAATGCAGGGGAATTGATGTCTGGAAACAGGAACTGGAAAGACGGTCACAACGCTGGAACTCACATAGGTACAAAGACAAACTGGCAATGAGGAACACAAAACACACAGACTGGACAGGAAGTGGGCGGGGTAACGAGACACAGGTGGAGACACTAACAAACTGATGGGGAAGACCTGGGACAGGAAGTGAAGACACTGAAACGAGAGGAGAGGTAAGTAACACAAAATAAAACAGGAAGTATAAACAAACAACATAAATGACCCACGTTTAACGGACAACAGGAACCCTTACAATTGTCGTGTTTTGTGTTTTGTGGCATGGATGTCATTTTGTGGAAAACATTTCTGTGTACTGTATATGTCTTCACATGAAAGGTCAAAGGCGAAGCAGTCAGTGACGACAAAAAAAAGTAGAACAAAACAGATGTGTTTATGATCAACATTTCCAGGGTTGACTGAGGAGGTGAAAAAACATCTAAACATTTTAACCAGTATGGCTCACATGATGAAAAAACTACTTTTCATTTTGGTGCCATTGGCAAATTTATTGACACAATAACTAGGTTTTGAACCATGAATTTGTTTTGGGTGAGTTACTATCTTTTTCAGAAATGCAATAGAGTTGTGATGTCCCTTGAAACAGTTGTTGTAAAAAATTAAACCAAAGCAATTGAGAAAAACTGTAAATATGTGATTTGTAATTAATGGCTTGCAAATACAAGATTCCAGTCAATGATCCAAAAAGAGAAAGAAGTACATTCATACAAACACCACATATTTTGTTCAGCAAGTGATGGTGTTTTTAGAATGAAATGTCACAGGTACGTCAATCCCTCTATATACAGTATGAGTGGGAGCAAGTTGTGGCTAGGTAAAATAAAACAGAGGTCAAACTGTTTGCCTAAGAGGGAGGAAAAGAGAAGAGACAGCAGGTTATCTGTCTATCCTCCATAATGTCAGCCTGTCAGAAAAGAAGGATGACGGGAAGATTATGTGATAAGTGATGAGAATGCAGTGAGACAGAGCCAAAGGAAACATGATACAGTACAAAAAAAGGAATTATGTGAAGGGAAATGTAGCTATGGATATGGGGGAACAAACATAAAGCCTTTCACATCTGTGCAGAGTAGTTAATCACTATGAACACATCACACCTGATCTGGCCGCTTTCTACCAGTTACCTGTTTTGACTTGACTTCCAATATATTGTATTCTGTATTGTTATTAACAAATCCAAATAATCCCAATAAAAGTCTAACTACGGCTCTCAATATTTTCTGACTTCCCTACCCTGTCTGTGGTTCTCAACTCCGAGCCCATTGATTCCTACTGTAGACGTAATTCTTAAAACCCCTCACAAATATTTAGTTCAATTTCCTAAAATAGTTGGTCACTGTAGTTTTTATTAAACATTACTCAAACAGGAAGAAACAGTACATTTGTTGCAGAATATTTTCAGTGGCGGATTAATCCACTTTGGGTGCTCGAGTGAGTATTTCTGGCAGCAGGATGGTGTTTGTGGGATTGAGTCACATTAAACTACAGTGTGTATGGTAATGAAGCCCAGTGCAACAGTGTGGCTCATTAATGGGTTTTTAATAGTTTTGGGACAACAATGGAGCTCTATGACACAGATGAAGAAGATATATCAGGCTTTGGATACACACATAATACTTGTTAGAAGATTCATTCATGTTTAATTTTTCATTAAAATGACGGCAATAAGAAAACTACAAAATATCACTAGCCTTGGCCTTTAAGATCCTATGTGGTTGGAATGGTACTGTACTATAAGTCCTGAAACTGTATGACCCTACAATAAATGTACAGAGACAATAGGAAAAAGGGACTGGTGGAAAGTAACAAAAAGGACTAGAGTTTTAAATTCCTTAAAAAATTGTAATCTGATGGGCAGATTGCCATAAAATCCCAGAACATTTATGATGAAGACAGATAATGAACACCTTCCATTTCAGACATTCAAGGAGCTTAGCTAGCTGAACTAGCACCAACTTGTGGCCAAATTGTGACCTGGTGCAAAAGAAATTTCACAAGATAATACATTACATTACAGTTCATTTAGCTGACGCTTTTGTCCAAAGCGACTTACAATAAGTGCAAATAATCATGAGGTTACGACTAAACAGCGAGAATCTTGCAAGTACATAAGCTTCAAATAGGTGAAATCATGCAAGTGTAGAACAATAGCTTCAAATAAGCCTAACCAAAGAAAGGGCAACAAAGAGAAACAATAGAATAAAAATTCAACCAATAGCTTCAAATAAGCCAACCAAGTGCAAAGTACAATTTGTTTTTTGTTTTTTTTTTATTGACCAGAGGTGCAGTCGAAACAGGTGGGTTTTCAGTCTGCGATGGAAGGTGTGAAGACTTTCAGCTCAACTGACATCAATGTGGAGCTCGTTCCACCATTTAGGGGCCAGGATAGCAAACAGACGGGTTTTGTTTGAGGGATATAGGTGAAATAAATTGAGCACATGCGTGCCCCAATAGGAAAAAAACTTTCGATTTGAATGCCCCCTTGACTTTTGTTGCTCTCACATTTGAAGGTTCTCAATGCAAAATTCAGAGCAGAGGGATAGCAGCTAAAGGAGCTAACAGCAAAAACAGTGCAAACTACGGCAAGAGTGCTGACAGAGTTTACAGTGTTAACCTGAGGGGGAACCAGTGGGTGACTGTTATGCTCCTGCAACAACCCTGTGTGTCGAGACGGCGTTAACCACCATGTGAGCGCAAGTGGAGAGCGGCAGCAATTAGCTAGCCACACACTGGACTCACATGCACTAACATGCACGAGCGGCCGGCCCGGCTATGTAAAGAACAAAGAAGATCAGATTACAACACACACAGAGGGTTAGTGGCTTCATTCTGTGTTCAGGACGGCATTAATTTGCTATATCTTTACAACACAAAATTAATGTTCTGAATATCAAATTAAGAACCTTTAAATATTAGCTCCATTAAGTACTGCAACATCCTTAGTATGTTGTTTGGTCTGTTCAACGTTTTTTGTATTGCGAGGTGTAATAAACATTGCAACTTCTTGGGGCTGATCTGTCTTTGGATGTATTGTAGAAGTCTTGGCATTTGGCCTAAAGGGAACATATCAGTCCATATCTGGACCACCCCGGTGTCAAATGGTTGCAGGAGCCATGTGTTAGATCAGGGGTGCCCAAACTTTTTGGCTCAGGGGCCACATTGACGTAAAAAAATTGTCATACGGGCCAGCATGAATTTTACATGCTACCGACGAGGGGAATGCTTTTTTGTATTTCCTTTTATTTTGCTTTGTTTTACTATGCTGTCTGCTGCTAGGTAGATCTGATAACTGCCTGACCTGGATAAATGAAGGTTAAAATAAAAATAAATTAAATGCAAATAAAGTATTTTATGAAATTTGACTCAAACTCAAACAAATAAACAAAGAATCAACAAATAACATGTTTGCATTAATGCGAAGGGTGATACTGAGATCTCGACTGCAGTAAATGGGACAGGTCTGGCTCAAATGCGGTGGTTTTAATGCGCAAGATGTCACGCAGGTGGGAGTCACTTAGTCTTGTCCTCACACGGTTCTTATTCATGTTCATAACTGAGAATGTCTTCTCGCACAAGTATGTCGAGCCAAACAAGCTCAACATTTTCTTAGCAAATGTTCGAATCTCTTGGAACCTGTCTTTATCCAGCTGCTGGTAAAAGTTGACAAGAGGGAGTTGTTGGTGCCGGCTGCAACACTCCGTGTCACACTTCAGCTCAATGAGCTCCAACTGCAGGTGGGCTGGAACGTCACTGGGATCCACGGAAAAAGGAGAGGAAAAAAGCGTGATCTCCTTTTCAATAGTTGCAAAATCCCTGAAACGCTGTTGAAACTCCTCAGCCAGAGATGAGATGTTTGCAGCATACCTCCTCATTTGCGCGCTGATATTGTGCACTGGAAAACGGGTCATTATTTCTTGCAGAGATTGGAAATGTGTGGTATTGGGTTGCGTTTGTGACAGGTGGCTTTGGAAAAGTAGCAGCTTGGTCCGAAAGGCTTTGATATGTGAATACAGTTGGCTTATCACTGCATTTTGCCCCTGAAGGCTCGTGTTCAGGGTGTTCAGATGTCGGGTTATGTCAACTAAAAATCCAAAATCAGCCAGCCAAACAGGATCGGTTAGTTCTGGCATCGGTTGTCCCTTTTTTGCCAAGAATTGTCCAATTTCCTCTTTAAGGGAGTAGAAACGCTGCAGTGCAGACCCCCGACTGAGCCATCTTACATCAGTGCGATACACAACATCTCCGTATTCAGCGTGGATATCCAGTAGAAATTGCTGAAACTGGCGGTGGCACAGGGCTTTGGAGCGAATATAATTAATAGCCTTTATCGTATTACCTTTCATAACGTGATCATATTTCAGATGTTTGGCACATAGAACTTGTTGGTGAATAATGCAATGGAGTTTTATAGCTTTACCTCCTTCTTCGCTAACTTTGTTACACACTAGGGTTGATAATCCACTGTGCTCGCCAACCATGGCAGGTGCGCCATCCGTAATAATCCCCGTGATTTTATTCCACTGTAGTTTTATGTCATCTACGGCGGAACAAACAGCAGCAAATAAATCTTTCCCTCTTGTTTGGTCCTTAAGACTCTGGAGGTCAAGTAGCTCTTCACGCACGTTCATTTCACTGTCCACTCCTCTCAAAAAAATCAGTAACTGAGCAGTGTCGGAAGCATCCGTGCTTTCGTCGCAGGCTAACGAAAAAAATTCAAACTCCACTCCTTTTGCCTCCAACTGTCTCTTAATATCAGATGAAACTTCTTCAATCCTTCGTGACACAGTGCTACGAGCCAGGCAAACATTGGCAAACTGTTGCTTTTTCTCAGGACAAATGTTCTCCACCATTTTCATCACACAGTCTTTAATAAATTCACCCTCAGTAAAAGGTTTGCAGTGCTTGGCAATCAGCGTTGCCACCTCATAACTTGCCTTTGTGGCATTTTCATTCGACTCACTGGCTCTTGTGAAAAAGCGTTGCTGTGCTGTTAAACCAGCTTCCAGTTGCTTCAATTTTTCACGGCGTTCGTTCCCAGTTAGCTTGTCGTAATTAGCATGTTTCGTCTGGTAGTGCCTCTTTATATTGAACTCCTTGAACACAGCCACAGTCTCTTGGCAAATTAGGCAGACACAGTTGTTTCCAAACAAAATATTCCGATTTCCACTTGTCCTGGAAACGGCGGCCCTCGCTGTCAACTTTCCTTTTCTTACTTCCAGTTGCCATTTTAGAAATGGGCAAAAAACAGATCAAGCGCAAAACGGGGTCGCGAGAATTCGGCCACAAGTTTACTGCCACCCTGTGGTGAAATATAAAATTGCTTTTTTTACGCGTGTATTTTATACTGTGGACAACAGTACTGGCGGGCCACATATTATTGATTTTATGACAGAGGCTTCGGGCCAGTGGAAATATGAACACGGGCCGCATTTGGCCCGGGGGCCGGACTTTGGGCATGTCTGTGTTAGATGGACATCCCTTTTACCTTATTTTTGCAGTATTGTCATCTTTACCTTTTCATTATCAAATGTATATTGCCAGACCAACATGCGTAATTGGAGTGTTGAATATACCTTACATTTGTATGCTTTCAAATACATAATTCTCCACATTCCTCCTTTTTAGTATAGAAAGCAGGATAAATAGCAAGACTGCTATGTGATTACACATCACATTCAGACAAGACTATGTAAGTCCCACCAATCAAGATTCAAAATACAGTGATGACACTAGCTTTTTTTCTCTTATTGTTTGAAACACACTAGCAAACCCTACAATCCCAAGAACTAGAGAAGAAAAGCCAATGATGTGACTGCACAGATACTCAGCACTTCTGTTGCAAGGAAGAGGCATAATAATAATAATAATAATTATTATTATTATTATTATTATTATTATTATTATTATTATAACAATAATAATATGTACAATCCAGGACAACTAGATGAGAAACAGTGGTCAAATATACCAACAATGACAGTAAGACACACTCAGCTCTGGAACGCCCTGCCAAAGGATCTGATATTTGCAGAATCAGATAAAGCTTTTTATTAATGTGAGCACATCATTATATATATATATATATATATATATATATATAACTTTTGAGTATTTATTTCCTTTTTAATTTGTTTTAAAAGGAAACAAAAATATTATTGTCTGATTTTATTTCCTTGCAGTCCTGAAGTGTTTTTGCTCTTGTTTTTACGATATACAGAACTTTGTTTTGAAAATGCTGTGTAAATAAAGTTTTAATAATAATTATAATAATAATAATAATAATAGTAAAAATAATGTTAATAATAATAACAACTACTTCCTTATAAATGGCTACTGAGCTGAAATAAGTCTGTCAGCCTTACACACTTTATGAGCTTCAATAACTGGCATCACCTGCAGGGCAATTTTACTGAATTGTGTGTTTCTCTTATTTTGTCCACCCCATGGAGAATTGGATTAAACATGTAAATAAATATCAGGCAGACATCCTCTGTTCTGTCCTGTTAGTATATGTTGCATATTTCTTTGTATTTCTTATGCTTCATTTAAAAGCCCTATGTTCATGCTTTAATTTTAATGTGTGCGCACATTAATCTGTTCTTGTTGGATTTAAGCATGTGACTTGACCTTTCACAAGTAGCCTCTGACCAGTGGCCCAGTAATGTGGCTACTTAACTGGAATAATTAGCACCCAGTGGGTTTGAGAGGCTGTCAGCCTATTGGATAATGTTATTTATCAAGCTTCTGTCTTTGAAGAAGGAAACTTGCTGAGATGGTTGTTGAGGAAAGGAAATCACTAGGGAAATTATTTATACCAGGAATTTTACTGTGAAGCCAGATATCTGTTATTTGAAAACTGTGACACGCACTCTAACAAATTGACTGCCAGCATGAAGGGAAAACTCACTTCTGAATTTATTTTCTGGGAGCTCTCTGCTTGAAAAGCAAAAACTGTTTAAAGAGTGTCCGTCCTTCCATTTTCTTTAAATTCCTTATCCTGTTCAGGTCACAGGGGGCTAGAGCCTTCCCAGCATGCATTGGGAAAGTGCTGACAGGTCCTATCAGACCAACCCTGTCTCTTACAAAATATATTGATATAATACACACACACACACACACACACACACACACACACGCACGGGGGCAGAGAGATGGGGCAGAATTAAATCAAATTTAGCATAGTTGTTCAATTAAATAATGTTTATTTATTTGTAGTACTGCATCCAATATTACATATACATTTTTAATTATAATCACTGGGTTTGATTTAATCCAGGTGGAGATTTCTTAAAACCATTGCAAACAATTGTGCGCAGATTACTTCCTCTTTTTAGGGCTGGGCCCAAGGTGTTTTCAAATGTGTTTCCACATACACAGTTTCCTTGCTCAGCTGCTGCAGAAGGATACTTTCCGGTGATGGATGGCTTGTTTTGCTGGGACAAGACACCAACAGTAGACCTACACATGCATGCCAGAAGAACGATATCCACTTAGTTTGTCTAACTCTGCTGAGGCCTCATATTAGCTTCAACTGAACTTAAGAATACATTTTTGCATGGGGTACACCCTGAACAGGTTGCCAGACAATCACAGGGTTGACACAAGTAAAGACAAAACACCATTCATACCTACAGGTAATTTAGAGTCATCAATTAACCTAACCCGTATTACATGCCAACTTCTTCTTGCTGTGAGGCATCAGTGCTAACAACCATGCTGGCAGGATCGCCCTCAGCATGTCATCATGCCACAACTGCACTTCTGAAGTTCATTCCATGTTTCAAAAAAATTAATAAATGTCATCAACACAGCATGATTAAGCTATGGAGGACAGTACGAGATGCGCATGCATTGAGACGATTTTGAAAATACCTTTTTTCTGTCAGGTGGAAGTACCTCCAGTTACTGAGAGCTACCAGAGCTTCATGATTAGCAACACAAGTCCAGACAGCGCTCTGAGGAAATGCAAGGTGCAAAACAAACACTCCAAAAGTGCACAAAAAGTATGCATATGAATATTTATTATTTTACGAATTATTGTAATATAATAATAATGAATTATTATTTATTCTGAATTCATTTATTATGGAATTGTAATTGACTATCAGTTGAAACTGTGGCCTTTGCTGAGGAGGTAGAGGTGTCCTCGGGCAAGATACGGAACCCCAAATTGCTGTTGGTGTGTGATGGTGTGTGTTGGTGTGTGATGGTGTGTGACTGTGTATGATGGTGTGTGATGGTGTGTGTTGGTGTGTGTTGGTGTGTGTTGGTGTGTGATTGTGTGTGTTGGTGTGTGATGGTGTGTGAGTGTGTGTGAATAAACAGGTGGCACCTCGTATGGCAGCCTCTGCTGTATGAATGTGTGTGTAAATGCTGACTTTTGTTTTAAAAGCACTTTAAGTGGTCGCAAAGACGAGAAAAACACCATACCATCCATCACCATTAGAAACTGAAGACACTTTAACTATTTGGGATTTTCTGAAGCAATTTTTGTGTGCAGTTATCAAACTAAAATGTGAGTGACAGTAACACTAAACATGATCTGTTGTGGATGTGTTGACATTGACCTAGGCTGCATTATTATCCTAGCTTGGCCCCGGCTCCTGTATCTCCATAGTTATGGATCTATTTGATCAAATAGGGGCTAATGAGCATAAAGAGCTCCATTGTCAATTACAAATTATTGATTACTCCAAGTTTAAGTGAGGTTGACATACTTTACACTTAAATGAACTGAAAACCACTATAGAAGGAAGTATATAAATTTTTTTTTTTTTAAATGACATGCTTTAAAAATGTTGGAAGTAACGCATTAAAGTCTGCAAAATTGATAAGTGAAGTTCAAAATCATTCAAAGCAATTATTATGGTCTTTCAATCAACCCCTTACCTCTGAGAAATCCACACACACACATACGGTAATGTCATTGCACGTATTGCAATTAATGGCTCTCCAGACACTCGCCGTGGTATCGTTAATAGCTGTGAGCCCTTACAATACTACTACAGTCAATATATTACACCCTAATGCTGTTTGTCCCTCCTTGACCTGCACAGCCTGAACGCGGGTCTTACAAGCCTGTCTGCACTGACATGCTCTTTAATTGGCTAAGGACCGGCCTTTAACACAGCGGCTTAGTAATTAGATGGCTTTATGAAGGGCTCCTGGGGGGCACACACACACACACACAGACAGTTCTGTTTTCTGTTGGGGGCCTTAACATACACACAAACACCAACTGTGTAACCATTTAATACAGACTTTTTCATTTGTAAGTCTCTTTAATGGTCATATTGTTGCAGTTTATCATTTCCTTGTGTACGTCTTTTCATTCAAAATAAAAGTACAAGTGATGAACGCACTGAGAATTATTACCCAACCCTGCAGCTTTAAGCAGCTCTTCAAAGCACTTTGGCGTCTTGCTCACAGCTCTCATCAGCGTCCTTTCCAACGACTGCAGGTCGCTCTCTTAATCAGTGCACAGACAGTTAGCATATTAGCTTGTGAACACAGTGGCACATAATGAGCCGAATGTTCTTCTGAGGAGATGGTGAGGATCAAACAAGAGCCAAGAAGGAGAGTGAGTGACATTTCCAGCCTTTTTTTATTATGAATAATTTCAATTTGCATATAAAAAGTCTGTATGTGTATGTGTGTAGGACTTGACGGTATTTAGTGTTGCGGTTGCACCCAACTGAATACCCATCCGTACATGGCGGTGCAACATAGTGGACTCCCTGGAAGATGACCCACTCCCTATGTAGCTATAAGGGCCTCATTCTAAGGAAACAAAAACGCAACGATTCCTAGTCCCAAGTGATTATACACTAATGAAAACATGATTATGAAAATTATATTCCCTTTCTACTAATATATTGCCCTAAATACTACACACTGGCCCTTACATGAAACAAACTCCATCCATCCATCCATCTTCAACCGCTTATCTGGGGTCGGGTCGCG
>CALSCE010010897.1:565421-578494 GCA_943593645.1 Bovichtus variegatus | reverse complement strand
GTGTGTGTGTGTGTGTGTGTGTGTGTGTGTGTGTGTGTGTGTGTGTGCAAAACTAAGTGTGATAGAAGTTGTCTAATTGTGGGGTATCTTTTAGGGAGTTTTTCCTTGTGTGATGCGAGGGTCTAAGGACAGAGGGTGTCGTATCCTGTGCAGTCTGTAAAGCCCACTGAGACAAATGTATAATTTGTGATATTGAGCTATATAAATAAACTTGATTTGATTTGATTTGATTTGTCAGATGGGTTATTTGGGCAAAGCATCTGATTCTATGTAGCCCATGAACTTTAGTTTATATTTGGTAATATGAATTATGTTTAGGATTTTATATGGAATTAGTTGGATTTAAACATTATATAACAAACAAAACATAGCGTGGTGTGCTGTCTATTTGTTAGTCCGTATTATAATGGAGGAGTTTATAGAGGACAAAAGTCTATACATTTGACATAGCAATTTTCTGGAATGAAGATGTTGTCATTTGAATATGAAGTTGTAAGAGAATATCTTTTGGAAGAATGTTCTTCATCCCCCAAGTAAATAAGTTCTACTGACTTGGAGGATATATGACAAGGAGGTCCTTAGTGGAACAACTCCGGAATAACACAACTGTTATATAACTGGTTTTTGATTGATCGGTTAAATGATTACAAAGTCCCAACAGAACCCCAAAGCAAATCTGGCAGCACGTGCATGAATCGCACTAATCATGAACGTTCATTGGGGCCAATTTAGTCACACACCCAAAAGCATGTTTGCCAAAAATAATACCCCACCGCCTACCCTCACTTGGCAGAAAACCATTATTACTTCTGTCTTTATCCTCTATGCGCGCTCCCGTCTTGCAAACGCGCGCGAGAGGTTGTGCGTGCGCCCGCTTGGCTCGGAGCCGCGCACTCCAGTCCCTGTGTAGTAAACCAGAGCAGTAGAGCTCTCAGCTAGACATGGCGGCGGATCCTAAGCCGGACTGGCTCTCCTGCCTTCCCTCTTCTTGGAGTTATGGGGTGACTCGGGATGGACGCATATTCTTCATCAAGTAAATATCACGCGGATACATGGATTTATGGATACGCAGTGCTTATTACGCCGACGTATTTTTCCTGTTTGTCTTTTTTCGGGTTCTCTGTTCACCTTTTCCCCCGTTTTCTTCCACCAACAGCGAAGAAGCAAAGAGCACAACCTGGTTGCATCCTGTTACTGGCGAAGCTGTAATCACGGGGCACAGAAAAACTCCAGGTAAACAATTGGGAGAATGTGTTTTTCTTCAATCCCTGCGAAAACACGCACACGCGCGGGCACGCCGCACCTGGGAAAGGTTCTCCGCTTGTCACGGTGGAGAAAAAGGGGCGACAAGTTGCGGAGCAGCCGTGGAAGACGATGAGGGGAGATTTCTTCTCTGCAGCAAAGCAACAGCCTCCTCTGCTCCCCTCTCTGCTCTCCTCTGGCGGACCATTACGCACAGCGCCCCCCCCCCCCTCCTGCTCGCTCGACCTGGGCACTTTGCGACACACTTTTTAAAAGTTCCGTCACGTAGGCGTAAACCGATTTCGGAGCCGATTCCCTGCAGTGACATTTGACATATTTCCCACTGAAACCCGCTTTGCTGCAGAAACACAGTGTTTTCTCAGCACGTACAGGCACCGAGGCTGCTTGAAAACAATGCAGTGCGTCAGTGCAAAGCCGATATTCCAAAATGCAACAAAACATCTGCCGCGACAATGAAAGAGATGACGGATTTGAAGGCATGGTTACATGCAGATGAGGAGTGTATTGAAACAGCTGGAGGCTGACCAGTGCATGTATTGAGACTGGATGATTGAGTAATCCTACATATCCGCTGTGGTTAACGGGGAGGGGGCGCAGAACTGCGTTAAAGGGCACAAGCCAAATGATCTATTTGTGGTTCAGACACTGCATTGCTGTCCAGGTGTGTGTGCGCGCGCGTGTGTTATCAGCTGCATGTCTCTGCACAGCTGATTATGTTTCTGTGTCTTGTGTTTTATCTACCCCTCCCCTGTCCTCACAGATCTACCAACAGGATGGGAGGAAGGATACACATTCGAGGGAGCTCGCTGCTTTATCAAGTGAGTTGGAATGTGTGGTCATAGAAGAAAAGAGAGAGAGAGATAGGAAGAGACTGATGGATGCAGAGAGCGAGAGAGACAGTTTGAGCAGGCGTCTCAGGCGGTGAGGGCTTGGCTTTGTTTGGTCGGCAGACATAGAGATTTCCCTCAGCATCAACGCCCACCTCTCTGCCCTCTCTGGCGTTTGCCCATCCTGTAACACACACACACACACACACACACACACACACACACACACACAATTAGTGTGAATGGATAGCTACACGGCCTACTGTTGCGGCTCTCTCCTTCTGTCAGTCGTGATCTTGCCCTTCACCTCGCTCTGTGTCTCTCTCTCTCTGTCTCTCTTTGTCTCTCTCTGTCTCTCTTTGTCTCTCTCTGTCTCTCTCTGTCTCTCTCTGTCTCTCTTTGTCTCTCTCTGTCTCTCTCTGTCTCTGTCCCTCTGTCTCTGCCTCTCTCTCAGTCTCTCTCTGTCTCTGTCCCTCTGTCTCTCTGTCTCTGTCTGTCTCTCTCTGTCTCTCTCTCTGTCTCTCTGTCTCTCTCTCCTCATCCACACACAGACACTCCCCAATGGAGGGATTTGCTCAGGAACAAGTCTGCTGTCAGTGGGATGCAAGTTTGACAAGCAAGTGTGACTCAGATGCTGCTCTGCTGTGCTGAACAGGCTCTACTTGTTGGTGTTGTGCGTGTGTGCACATGTGTGTATGTGTTTGTGTAACATCTCCAGGGTTATTAGGGACTCCAGCTCCGTGTGCACATTTGCGTACATGTATATTTTGTGGACCTGTTTGACGACAAAATGCCCTGCAGCTCCTAGCTTCTCACACACCCATAGCTGACACACACACACAGACACGCACACACACTCTGAGGTTGTGAGCAGGGACTTTCATTTGTTCTACCTACTTTCCCACCTAGTTTTCCTGCTGTTGCTCATGCTTTCTGTGGCCATTTTGAGAGCAGCAGCTGATACATACGGTGAGCTAATATAGCCGCTCTATAAATAGCCCAGAACCGCTGCTCATTGATATGTATGAATGCATGCGCACATTCTGCATGTATGCATACATGTATGCATGCATGCACATGGACATGTAAATATACAAGCGCAGTTATACATGTTAAGTGCTCGCATGCAAACACAGACATTCACTTTTATGCTACTTTATACTTCTACTCCACGACTCCTCTGCTGGAGATGTGTCAAGTGAACAGCTGTGAATACAGATGTGAATGCAGCCAGATCACGTTGAGGACACGTTGGGATCAGTACAGGACACATTTAGAGGTGGCGAATGGAGGCATGAGGTTGTGTACTGCAGTTGAGACTGACATGGCAGGATTACCAAATTCAGAGAGGCCACTGGCCAAAACAATTACTGTTGGGCCAGTACTGAGCCCCCACAGCCTTTGGTTTTCAGTCAGTGCATTGTGTTTACCATGTTGCCTCTCATATTGCCTCACAGTTCCAATAAAGTGCCATCTTAACAACAGACATGGACCATGATACAGTAGCTTCATGATAGACCTAAAGACCTCTGCTGGAGTAAAACCCACTGGCCCCAGGTTTTCTCTGTGTCGTGGTTTATGGTGGTGTGCTTGAACACAACTTTATTGAGGAATATATAATGTATGGGCGTAAAATAAAAGCATTAAAACTAGGTTTTGAAACAGGGGCACATAATTGCATAATAATGCAGAACTCCTCTTGGTTGATTTGGTTGGTTACTTTACTGATGCAAATTACTTGGCAAATATGAGGACCCAGCCTGAGTCCCAAAGGTATAGTTTTGCTTTATTTACATTCTTGACTGGTCGTTTGTTTTCCAGTATAATGCTACACACACTATCGCTCTTCACGATGATCTAAGCCCAAAGCTTTATGCAACAAAACAGCCCAAACCCAACCCAAATGTATTACTACGTCTGGACTAATTGGGTTGTGTAGCAGAACTCCAAGTGCTGCCAAACCTTTATTTTTATGAACATAGTAAATGCTTCTCTGACCAAAGTGATGGACCACCTCATTCAAACCTAAGGTGAAGGTACCAGAAAAAAACTACCGCCTCCTCTCTAGTGGTTTGATGGAACTCAAATGTATTTTTATTCTCTGAACATTGGCAGACAACATGACTTGTGATTGGGGGGAGAGCGAAACTGTTCAGAAATGTTTAATTGTTAGACATTTCTGTACCAGTGTCTGCATTAGTGACTATAGGCATTGACAGAGGATATTAGGCCTGAACAGACAGTCACTGGTGCTTTTCTGGTATTTGCTGACTTAGACTGGACTGCGGGCTAAGGATTCATGCTGCCACATTCACAGTCTTGAATACAATGAGCACCACTTGACTGTGAACAATTGGGCCCAGTCTCAAAATCCCTGAACAACACCATCATCACCACTTCTTCAAATCATTCAAATTCATACCAAATTCCTGCTCGGTCACTATTCTATAAGCCCATTATTGAAATCCTGGCCTTGCCACTCCCTCTACATCCATGATGTTAAAGGACTCTGCTGCCCTCTGAATGTCCATTGACAGGCGCTCACTCCCCAAGCTCAGCCCATCAGGTTGTGGGTCAAACTGCTCCTGCCTTTGTTTGCTGAAGTTACTATTTTGAATATGTTTTATATCCTCGGTTGCATTGTAAAGCCTGTTAGGATTCCTTTAAACCTGAGCTGCCGAAATGTTAGTTTGCTGTAATAAAGCCCACTCGGGGGTAAGCTGACTCAGCTGAAACGTCATCACTTGGTAACACTTTAGACTAAGCATTTGGTTTGAAACCACACTAATTCAATGACAAACCTTGACGTTGAAGCGTGCGGAGCTCCAGTGGAATATGAGGAAGAGATCTTATGGCTTTTTGTTTCTGCCTTGTGACTACCACAGTCCAAATCTCAGTGGTTTCAGGGAGAACTGAAACATGGCGGGCTGACTGGGCCACATTTTCAGTTGGGCTGTTGCATGTTTCTCAGTGTTCAGAGCTCCTACAATGTCTTCCAAATGCCTTTCAAAAAATGTTTTTCTTAAATTGCCATGATTTTAAAATCCTGCCAAGGTGTTTAGCTCTTCGCAGCTAACTAATTGCTGCTGCATTCACCCATGGCACATGATATGTTTTGGCTTGGAATTAAACATGGCAGCTCCTCATGAATCATTATAGAATATTTCTAACATTTACTCCGGTGAACAAGGCTCAGCATGGTTCACAGTGAAATGAAAACCTGCCTGGTTGTCCTATTCACTGCAGGAAAACATGAGGTAACTGATATAACCCATGGATTTTTGGGGAAACATTTGGGTTCTGCTGCAATAGACTAAAAAAGTGGCAGGCATGTGTGATAGGCTGAGACACCTGTCAATCAAGGCAAACATCCTCCTAAACATAGCCCCTTTTTAAGCCTTACTAGCTTCTTATTGGAAAACAAGCTTTTGCTCAGTTTTTACTCTATTTAGGGGCTTCTGGCACAGTCACTACACGTATTAGCAAGGCATGTCATGTATAGTTTATTTTTAGATTAATTTTGTCTACTCAGAAATTACATCAGTCTGCATGTGAGTGTCACAATACCTCTACTGGTACAGATTTTATGAAAGATAAAAGTTTAGTGCCTGTACTCACAGTTAAGATCTGCATATGAAGTACTAGAGGAGGGTCACTGTTCCAGGCATATTAGAACCATGTTGATGGGACATTCTTGACTTTAACTTGTGAAAATGTGTTCATAGTGTAAAACAACAAATGCTAAAATTAATTATTTTTTATTTACATTTGGCATACACAAGTTTTGTGCATGTTCCTGTTTTGGGTCAGCGAGCTGGGCGGGACTATATTAGCCTATGTTCGGTGACACTGTAGCCGCATGACTTTCCATGCAGATTGGACACTAATAAAAAGAACTGGAAATTTTCTCTTTGACTTCTATGTACTCAGATTATTGTGGAACATCTATGGGGCTATCAGAGGAACTGCAACTTCCACAATGGTGTCAGCACTCAGAATATGGAAATGATCAACATGTGACTTTCACATCCAGTTTTACCAGTAGGTCCATTGTGCTACTTTTGTGCTGTCTTAGTACTATAATGTACTGTAGCTTTGGCTCACAGATAGTTGAAGAAAATGTTGAAATAGTTTGATATTTCACCATCAGAAGGAACTAGCAATGGTTTGTCCTAACAGTTATTTGAAAGGTTATATTTTTGTATCACAGGATGCCTACTCAGTTCTATCTACAACCCCTGACATGTACACTGTAGCTGTTGTTACAGTAGCACGAGACAATCATAATAAGATGCAGAATTGGGGGATGTGTAGTGTGTGATACAATACAGTTAACATTGGTAATGTTGCTCAAGCTGCATGGAAACATGGCTGAGTAAATACACAGTCACCATTCAGTGAGTCCCAGTGCTCTGTATACAAGCCTCAACATTTGATATGTTTCTCCATTCATTTATTCAGGTTTGTCCTTTTAATTGATCGCGAGTCGTATATAGTCTACAGGAGCTTTTCGACTTCTCCGTGTTGGTCTCTTCTTTCAGTCTCTCTCTCGGCAATACACTCCCAGTGGATGCTACGAGTCGGACTCTGTGCTGTAAAATGTGTTTTCCCACTACACCCTCGCACACATTTGAGAGTGTATATTCCTTTCATGTATGTGCGCAATAATTAATACTCATGTCAGTTTGTATGGTATCCCTACAAAATAAAAATAAATTGTATTATATCTGGTAAAAATAGTGACATCACTGCTTCTCCATATTTGTATTTCTTTCACATGAAATACAAAGCAGAAGATGCAGAAGGATAGTTGTGTGCATCTCATTCTATATTCAGGCCAGGTGCAGGATAACACATTCTATGAAGGAACATTTTTACTACTCCCTGTTGCTAAGAAAATAATTGTTTTCGTACAGTAAGATTTTATTATTTTTACCTCAGCTGAGGAGGTTATGATTTCGGCTTGTTTTTTGGTCAATCTGTCAGCAGGATTGCAGAAAAACTACGGGCCCAATTTTCATGAAACTTGCTGGAAGGGTGTAAGCCACGGTAGAACGCTACATTTTGGAGTGAATCTGAATCACATGGCGGATACAAGAATTATGTTTTTCTTTCGTTAACCTTGCGAGACAGGGCATTTGCGCTGCATTCATGAAGGGTTGGAAAAATCGGAAGAGATTAGCCCCCGACTGGGAAAATCCACATGAATGCCCTCTCACAACTATCAACGTGTTGTTTAAATGCTCTGAGGAATAAAATACAACACATCTTCTTCAGACCATCCATGTTTAGATGCAACATTACAACTTAAAACTCATGAACACACTAAAGGAGAATGTGAATGCGCAATTGTCCTTGGTTGAGGTCTGCGCTCTCCAAGTGCCATTGTAGTTTTGGTTGATGTTTCTGATAAACGTTTTTAGTCATAAATGATCCTATTTGCCCATATCATTCAAATAATAGACATTAGTTTCCAAAGGAATCTGAGTTTTCTTTAAGTGTAGGCGTGTGTGTATGTGTGTGTGTGTGTGGAACCCTTTCTGCTCAGTGGGAGCCAGCTTGCCCTGCTCTCCTCAAGTCTCAAATCCCAGAAGAAATCTCTCTGCCACTTCTCTTTTGACATCTCTCTGCCCCCGTGAGTGTGCGTTTGTGTGTCTCTCTCTCTCTCTCTCTCTCTCTCTCTCTCTCTCTCTCTCTTCCCTGGCTGGAGCTGTTTGATGTTTTCTCCCTGCTTCACTGAGCACCCCCTAAAGCCTTTACCAGCTGTGTGTGTGTATGTTGGAACTATAGCACTATAACAATCTATCCTTTAAATCTGAATGTGTGTGTGTGAGTGCGTGCGTGCGTGCGTGCGTGCGTGCGTGTGTGTGACCTAGCTGCTCTTCCACTCACACTGGGTATGTGTCTGTGTGTACTTACTGATCAAGAACACAGATCCATTCTGACTTCTGACTTTCACTTTGCTTGACTATTGACATCATCAAAAATATACGATTGGATCTGATTAGATGAGATATGCACCAGTAACTTATTATTCCATTGGCGACACACCCCTTCTCACACACACACCTCCCACTCATCAGTTGGTGTGTTTTTAAAGTCCTGCCCCTCTGCGTGACTTTGGTGTGTGTGTGTGCGTGTGTTGAAGGGTGCAGGAGTTAGGAACTGATTTATAGCAGCAGAGATGCAGAGGACTGTATCTCTGCATGATGAGCACAGCTGATGAAGGATAGTGATGGTGATATATACTGGGGGGAAGGACACACACAGGACGACCGCATAGCAACACGTTGAGTTACCACAAGCAGTCATGGAAGCAGCTGTCAAGCTCTTCACTGCAAACATGAATGATGGCAACGCAGCAGAACACAAAATTGGATTTTATTCCTAACTTGGGGACCTGTAACTTGTTGCTGGCTGGTATGTCAGTCCATCGATAGATTAGGTATTGATTGATTGATGTTAGGAACTTTACAACATGTAACCTGCAGCTTCCCATAACGTATAACTCATGAGAACCCGTCTAGGTTCTAGGTTCTGCCAAGATTTCCACTGTTTTACATATCAGAACATTTTAGATATGTCATTGAAAAGGCGACACCAGGACACATTCTCATATGCTATTTTGTAGGCAAGTGTGTTGGACAGGCAACAATGGAAAAAGTTGTGCTAATATAGATTTTCTTTTTCATTGACGTGTGATGATTTTTCCATACTGTTAAAAAAACATCCCACGGCTCGATTTTCACCTTAATTAGAAGAGGTGATGGTGAAGAATCTGCGAGAGAACAGACTGCAGGATGCAACTCAATCATGTCTAATCTTCTTTTTTTCCCTTTAATTGTTGTGCACACTTTTGCTCTCAATACTCCATATCTGTTGGGTCATATGCTCCAGGTCATGTGTTTCACACCCCATGTTTTTTGGTAATTTTGCTAACAACGGGGATAGGATCCCCATTAACCCTTTTGTAATTGACCTCTGTCTACCCTGCTGGCAGTTTGCTTTTTAACTCCAGTGGAATTACCAACTTTTTCCCAAAGTTACTATGTACTGTAAGTGAGACTGAAATATGGGGAAAAGCGGATACAATGATGCACAATGCATCTTGGATTACTAAGCACCATATAATGACAATAAGGAGCCGTAGCTAGCAGATGGAGTAGAATAGACATAACAAGAGTGAGTTTGAGAAGTCAAAACTTCACCCTGGCTGGTTTGGAATCTGACTTTACTGACTCTGACATGCAGCTGACCTTTGACCTCTGTAGTAGGGCAGTTAACAAACAGGGCCTAGTTTGTGGAGTTGTCATTTAGCCTGAAGCATGTGGGGATGAAAGAGGAGGAAAGGCTTTCCAAGCCTATCTGTGCTGCAGAGCCCCATCATACTCCATCCCTCTGCTAACACACATACAGTACAGCTGAATACAAAATGAACAGAGAGGGACAGAGGAATGAAATGAAAGAGAATCAGAGTGTAACCTGGACCTGACGCTGAGAAGAGAGGAGGGGTTGTGGTCATGTCAGGCCACCACTGCTGTCTCTGCCCATTTCTCTCTTCCATGTCAGTATGTGTCCATGTCTTTCTCCCTCTCTCTTCTGTGTGTGTGTCTGTCTGCCTGTCTTTGGTTTAGCTTTGCAGCTGCTCAGTACTTTGGGAATACCACAAAATAAATAGTTAGAGTAACATGAACGTAGCCTCGTTGCTTCCCGCCCACCAGAAAACACAATTTAATGCATCCACTGCAGCTGATTCTGACTCACTGTGTAAAACTCAATGATGCTCAGCAAGACAATAAAGCGCTGCAGAAGTGCAATTGTCCTTGATGTGTATGTGTGGAAGTGTGTGTGTGTGTGTTGTGCATGTTTTATAAGAAAGTTGAATATATCATTGATTAAAGTGCAAATTAGATGCTTAATTGTGAACACAACTCACTAGAAAAAATAACAAAGAGAAATTAAACAGTACCATTTATAACTAGTAACTACTAGGTGTGTAATGGTACACAGGAGTCATGGTTAGGTTCGGTACAGGGGAAAAAAACAATTGCATAAGGATACTTTTCTTTCCATTTATTTATTGAGTGTCAAAACAGGCAACATCTGAAGTAGCATTTTTCCCACTGGCACTTTGGTAAACTATTTTCATTATAGGAAATAAGGAACATTTCATATACTACTGTATGATACTGTACAAACACTGAACAAACACTTTCCCAGAAGGCAACAGGTTGCAATATGCTATAAAACTGAAAAGCATTTCTTATTCTATGAAACTGAAAATACAAAATAAATAGAATAATAACAAATAAAAGTTGTGCATTAGGAGGAGTGTTGATCGGCACATCTGGGTGATGCTGTCGAATGTGCGTTAGCCTGTTGGATGTGTTTCCATCAAGCAGCAACCTCCGGGGCTGATCAGTGGAGGCCATGCGGAAGGTTTTGTACAGCCTGTACAAAAATGGTTTTGTTCCCTAAAGCTAATTTTAGAGAACAAAAATCTTTTGCTTGTGCTAACCTCAGCACATGTTGCTAACGCCGTATGGCTAAATGTTTCTGGGCAGGATTCGCACTTGTGAACTTTGGATCAATATTCTACATACTGTGTATTTTGCGTACACCGGACCATGACCACCGTACCATATCAGTTCGGCACAAATATACAAATTGCATTGTGGGTAGGTATTATAGGCACCAGGTAGTGAAGAATGGAAAAAAGAAAAGAAATATCTCTGATTTTGCCACATCGATTTTGATTAGTTTTTTTTTAAACTGTCCATCACAAGTCCGACAATGTCTTAGGAATGTGATGCTAAAACAGTACTTTTTAAAGGGATACATATAATTTGTACACCATGTGCTGTTTGGTGCTGGACAGGTAGTGTGCTGTGTGTTTATCAGAGCTTTCTGCTGCTGCTGAAAACCAGGTTAATGAGAAGAGTCAGACCGACCGAAGCGTGTGTCTGTACATGCGTGCATGCGTGCATACTCAAGAGCTCACCCAGTGAAGTCACATTCACATACTTGTGTACACGCAGAATGTACTTGCATAGCCTATGCACTTGCACAACTGCATGTCAATGCTCAGAAGTATGGCAGGTGAATACAACTAATGGGTTAGCCCGGCAGCATGCAGGGACACATTCATGAGCAGAGAACAGGTTTTGAGAGCAAACAGGCACAGAATATTGAGAGTAATGGATGCGTCTGGTTTGAGTGAACAGTAGTGTCTACTTTGCTTGCTGCCCTCAAAGTTGCCTGCTCCCTTTGTTGGCACTTTAAACAGAACAGGTCACAGTTGGTATAACAACATCTGATGGTTGGCATTGTGAGGCTTCTCACTCTGGACTGTTCACTTAAAGCTGTGTTTACACATGTACAGTGGGGATTGGAGGGGCTATGCCCCCATCACTTCTTCAGTTTTGCAGTTGCATTTTGAGAGATAAAGTCTTAACTAAACAGTGTCATAGTCCAAATGAGAGAACATCTGTGTGAAAAAATAAATAAATCCTGATTTGCTCATCCGAGTTCAAGGGGCTCACAGGAATATTAAGTGAGCGCTTCATAGTCTCTTCTCTTAGTCTCTTCTCTGCCCTGTGGTTTCCCTTACAGGCTACAGTAAGGCTGCTCTGATTTTTTTTGGTTCATTTTAAAGGTAAATTCATCATTCTGGAGCACTTTGGGAGCAAAAAGTTAGATTTTTGAAGAACTTTGTGCTCTTGTCAACAATTTCTGATTAACAATTCTGTGCTCTATCAACGATTTAATCATAATCACATTAGTCGTATAGATATACAAATATATTCCACTGCCCCTGCCCCCACCCAGACCACCTCACACACATAGAAAAACATGCAGATGCACACACACACACATTCCACATGAACAAACATTCACTGCACAGATCTCTCTCTTTTATTCTTGGTCTTTAATGTATATTGGACTTAGTGTTCTTTAGTTATTTTCTTGTATTTATTTCTTTATAGCCTACCTCGTGTTTCCTTGTAAATGGCATTTAGAGTTGAAGGCAAAGGAAGAAGTTCATTATACAGTTAAACTTGTTTTTAACTGTGCTTAAATCTTGGGTAGGTAACATTGGAAAAGCCAGCAGGAGTAAGCTAGATTGTTTTTATAATTATCCAACCATGAAACCCATTCCAATGTTGACAACTCTTTTCCAGTGAAAGTAGCTAGCAGCACCAGCTCCAAAAGTCTCTAAATCTAGCGAGAAAGTTGCCAAGTTGGCTACCCTGACAGCCCTTCCCTTCCGGCCTCCCAAAGCCACTCAAATGATCATTAGGAACGTAAACATATCATAATAAACATGCAGACTCTGATGATGCGCACGGGGAGAGTGCGCGTTGGTAGGCCGACTTGCGGCGGATACCGTTTTTCTTTTCTTTTTTTTGTCAGAGCATTTAATTTATTTATTGATGTCGGGATGTAAAGTGTATAAGGTGCACTATACCGACGCTAGAGCTGGGAGGAAACCGCAAAGGAGGAAATGCGGCCGGCGATTCATTATTAAACTGTGGCGGGAAAAAATTACAGTATGGCAGTAATTAATAAAAAACAATGGGGAATTTTTTCAAATTTCTCGTGAATACGATATTCAAAAAAACAAACATATTTGACCATAACGCAATAATTCATATGCTAATTATAACTATTTAATCATTTTAATTATTATCTAATCTAATCTAATTTTCTAAAATGATGACATTTTAGACTGACATGGCTGTAAACTGCAACTTGACTGGTTTGCGGAGGCAAACAACCACGAGCCATTCATTCCAGTTTAACATATTTTGTTATCTTCTTCTTCTCGTTTTGACTTCATCTCTTTTACCTTGTTCAGTATTTATTTATTTTTATCAATAACTAAGGGTGTGAATTCTACCGTATCGTGCTGAGCTGCATTGATTCTTCTTGACATTGTGTGTGTGTGTGTGTGTGTGTGTGTGTGTGTGTGTGTGTGTGTGT
>CALSCE010010897.1:536172-554387 GCA_943593645.1 Bovichtus variegatus | reverse complement strand
GAGCACCCAAACCCCTCCACCACGGTAAGGTGATGGTTCTCGGAGGCTCGTCATTCTGCAGTCTAAACACGCAACACAACAGCGGGCAGAGCAGCATGCCGTTAAAATATTTAGGTGTTGCAAAGGACATAACACCGTCCACATGTGTTCACACACACATGTGTGCACAAGCAGGTGATCATTCAGTCAAGCTCAATTTATTTAATTAATCGTAATTAACAGTTTGCCGCACACACACGAGCAGAGCAGGTTATTTTACACTCTGAGAGCTCAGTACTTCAGTACATACATACATCATGTCTCTTGCAATAATATTCACCATTGCACGTGTAAAACATGCTAATCCATTTATAATCTTTGACAGAGCATTTCAAATCCTGTCATCCCATCTCTGCACAGATTAACTGCGTTCAGACACTTCCAGGCTGATTTACAGTGGAGAGAGCTGCTCTGCCGCCCCCCCCCCTCACCGCTGGGAACAAATAATTTCTGTCACCTTGTATAAATTATTTTTAACAAGGACAACCTTAGTGACAAAGTGCACGGACCTACAGGTTATGTACCACAACTAGATTTAAAAAAATTTGTCAGTGCAGCGTGGTGCTGTTAACCAAAAACATGTTTCTGACGTACAAAAGGCCAAGCAGAAGAAGGGCAAGATGACCCTGTAAAAATGTATTGTTGGACAAAACACGCCTGTTATCTGGTTGTTGTTTTGCGATGAGATAATGGAAGGGCTATTCATAATTTCTAGGATATTGTTTCCATAAATTACCAAAATTTAATCACAATAAAGTCGAAAAGATAATCAATGAGAAATTATTACTAATTATCCAATCATTGTTTGGCAAACATACTGTGTTTATCTGCTCTAGCAATAGCTGCGAACATGAAACCAAAAAAAATGTATGAAAACATATTTGTGTAGGCCTATCAAAATTTAGATTTTTCTTCTTTCCTCTCCTATTATTCATCTCACGTTCCTTCACATTTATGTGGTGACCCTTTGGGGGGACCCAACCCCTAGGTTTGAAATCGCTGGACTAAACTAGCTAACTGTATATAAAGTAGTAAAAACTGGCTCCACCTCCAGCAGCTACAACATGCTTACATATTGATGCATCCGTATTAAAATCTAATAATTTCAAGCATTACTAATGACTTTCTAAGCAGATCCAAGGATAGCTCACACATCCGCTAAACGTCATTTTCATTTTAGCTGCCGGTTTACATCTGCACTTGCATGAATAAAGCATGATTCTGAAAAATCACTTCAACAGATGCACCTTTATGATCAGAGATTATATAAATTAGCACTTCCTTGTGGCTCAGTTATCACATAACTGCATCATCCTAGGACTTCCTTCTCCAATCGTTTTGCTTGATAAATAAACAAAGTCATAAAAATCATCTTCATAAAAAGAAATTAGGGCATTTTCTTTTCTCACAGTAAATTACTACATGCCCTTGGGCTAACTTTCTTTAACAAGTTTGACCCGGTGCAGCTGTACTGCAGTAGCTCTCTCTCTGCTTTGCAGTCCATGGGGAGAACAGATCTGCCGCTCAGTGCTCCGACCAGGTAAAAAACAAATGTTAGTAAGTAGTGTACTCATTAGCATCCCCAAATTGATTAAACAGTGCATTAATATGTACAAAACTCCCTTGCTCCATCAGTACAGCTATAACAGGATACAAAGATCCTCCTTTGTGCATTGTGGTCCTAAACGTTTAACACTTAAGAGAGAAAAGCTTGCCAAAGCACTGATAACTGACCCTTTTTGCATAAAAATAAATAAATAAATATTCTTTATTTTTCAGATCCTGGTTGCTCAGCAATACAGTTCACTTACAAATCAAAACAACAGCATGGCTCCCCCCCCCCAAAACGCATGTATATATACTTCATTTTCACTCCTATTTGGAGCAAATAAACACATCTGTTTAAAAATGTTTGTCTTTCTTAAGATATGTTCTCTTACATTAGCAATAGATTTCAATTTTGTGAAATAATACGGTCACCACAAAAAAAATAATAACACTGTGATATCAATGTAAAGCACTTTGAGTGATCGCTAAGATTGGAAAAGCTCAATATGAATGCAGTCCATTTAAAGTGACTGAGTACACTGTGTGTGGGTGGATATGTTTTCTTTTTTCACTCTCCTTTTGGTTAGCAAACAATGTTGATGATAAACAAATAAAGTTACATCATATAACCATAATTTACTGCAATGAAGCCTCTGATTTTTATATTTTGATGTGAAACTGAAAGAAATGGGCATCTTTTCTGTCTCGGATACATAATACATATCTTCTATGGAAGTCACAGTTTTTTCTCCTTTTGAAGAAAAAAAAAATCAGAAACCAAAAAATGTGGAATAAAAATGTTACAATACATTTAAGAATCATTTTTGACTGAGTGCCACTCCTTCTCTGATTTGAACTGCAAATGCTGTGATTTTTTACTCTACTGCAGCTACTTCAGATATATAGTGTAATGTAAGCTCAGCACTGGTTGAAGCATCGACAGTCCTCTGTACTGCTGTAACCAGCTTTTGTAGATACAAAGTTGCTGCCTTACAGACAATGTTGCTGAAGGTTCACAGGTTTTTCATTGGAGCAAGTAAACATGGGGAGGAATGTGTCTGCTTTATTCTTCTCTTCTCTACTTTGTCTCGGATCTTTTTTTACTTTAATGGAATTATGTGCTACATTTCTTTTAAAAATGTGTTGTCTTTTTGCCTTTGTCACTGAAACACGCATCGCAGAAGAAAGCACGGGAAGTGGACTAAGTGAAGCGGGCCTTGACGCGATCACTGCCGACCACCCAGCCAGACCAAGCTCCACAAGGGTGGTGTGACCTGGCTGATGCCCGGTCATAGGAAAGAGACATAGATGAAATAGGACTCGGGCTGTCCCAGCGACGAGAGCCAGGAGACGGTTGTGCCCTTATCTTGCAGAGACCTTGTTTTTCATTGTGGCAGCGTGTTCTGCGCCAACAGAGCGCAGGACTCCACTGGGATGAAGGGGAGGTGAACTCTATGTTTGCATTTAAACCTATATAATCAGAGCAGGAGGTAAAAAAAAAAAAGGAAGAGAAGAAAAGGAGTTAGATTAGGAAAGGAGGAGCTCTCAAGCTCAGCGATAGAAATATGCCTGTGTAACAACAGGATAGTGTTCCTCTCTGTCAGCTTAGTGTCAGTGCCCCCTCTCTCTATCTCTGGCTCCTCATCTCTCTCAGAGGAGAATCCCGTGTCTCTCTATTGTAATCTGCCCCGCATCCTCCTCCCTGCTTTGTGTTCGATTGCTATTACTACATATTCCTTTTCAAGCTCAATTCATGTGTGGGTGTCTAAATATTGTGAATAGGGACCCCTTTACTGATGACTTTACATAACAGAGTAAATCTGCGAGTAGGCAGCGAAACATTGGAATGAAGAGAAGCAGAGAGTAAACATTGTTCACAGTATCAATAAACCATCTGGACCAATGACTTTATATAATATGGTAAATCTGTGAGTGGGCAGTGGTACAATCATGATGAGAGGGGAAGAGCAGAAAAGGTGAGGAAAGGAGACCTTCTGTAAGAGCAGAGGAGGAGTTCGGAGAAGAGGTTGACGGGAAGAGTTAAAAAAAAGTGGAGAGCTGAAGGGTTGCCGATTGGAGAGGGTTAAGAAGTTATGGAGTTATAGATCAGCTGTTGGGTGTACAACTTTTTTTTTTTTTACTTGTGCACACAAATTGGCAGTGGTGGAAAGTAACTAAATATATTTACTCAAGCACTGTACTTACATAAGTACAATTTTGAGGTACTTGTACTTGAGTGTTTCTATTTTATGCTACTTTATACTTCTACTCTACTACATCTTGGAGGCAAATATTGTACTTTTCATTCCAATACATTTATTTGATGGCTTTAGTTACTTGTTACAGTGCAGGTTAGGATGACAATACAAAATAGCAATCAACTAATACATTATGATATATTACTATAAGTTAAGTTACCCAGCAATATATGAAATATTTCAAATCAGCTCCACTTTTTCCAGCTGCAACATTAACGTGATGAACTCATGAATGCAACAATAATTATAATCCAATAATATAAAATACATTATTTTGAAAAGGGCCATTCTGCATGAGTACTTTTACTTTTGGTACTACAAGTATATTTTGGTTCTTATACTTACGTGCTATTATTACTTTTACTTAAGTAAGATTTTGAATGCATGACTTTTACTTGTAATAGAGTACTTCTACACTGTGGTATTGCTACTTTTACTTACTAAAAGATCTGCATACCACCACTGCAAAATGGTAATACATGCTCTTAAATAAGTGTTCTGTGTTTTGATGTTCAGTATACACTGCTGATGTGTGCCCTTTTGTTTTTTTTTTGCCTTCATAACATATATATGTCTTTGCCTCCTCGACACTCTTGTTTTTATGTAGACGCGATGGTACTTTGTTTTTTATCCTTACTGTCCAGCTTTAGCTGCTGTCAGTTAGGAGCACATACACCACTGTGTATTTCCCTGTTTAGTGGAGGTACTTAGGTTTATTACTGCTTTCATTTTGGACACAGACTCATGGCTTTGGATTATACTCTTGAAGAAGCAACATTGTGGTTTTACACTGCAGCAGCACTCCACCCATTTCACACAAGAGGATCAGTGTTCTCGTCAGGAGGAGCACTCTGTATAATGTCTCTTGATTCTCTGCAGGGAGCTTTCAGCAGGAACTTGAAACTTATAACAGAAAACCTGAGTTATGCACTGGAAGTGTGGAGTTTGAAAGATGCTGTTGCTTGCCAGGCAGGAAGGGTCTAATGAAAGATACTATCCAGTTGCATTATGGGAAGGGTAGGATTGGAGCTTGACCCGTAATAAGGACTAAAAGTCAAGCTATCTTTGCCTGTGCTTTACCTGTACATGTTAACCATCTCATTTAATCGTTTGATTAAATAGTGTAATACATGTTTTACAATATTCAATTATCCAAATATGAGAACACCAATTTTAATTCTAGAGCAAAACCACATTTTATTTTACCCTGTAGAGTCCATCGGAATTGGAAGATAAGATAAGACCGAAGTAGCTCTGAGGGAAAATATGGGGAAAAAGAAGAGTAAGGAGAAGAGGATGTGTACTTTTGAGAGGATATTAGAGGACAGGAAATATAACTAGAATATTTGCAGTTGCTGGAGGAAATGCATGTGATTGCTGCATCTACTGCTGCCGCTTGCTAGCCCAGCCTCCGAAAGAGTCCCTGCCAAAAAGGGTTGGTGATTTGCGTGTGATGAAATTTGACGCACACAGGCACCCCTCTCACACAGCTGTTCACTTGGAAGCTCACTGGTCCAATTGTGTAAGTCTGTTTGATTCCATACTTACATGTCTACTTACATTTTTTCCTACATTCTTGCTTAAAACAATATAGAAGGGGGGAACATTTTGGGACATGGAGCAAGTTTAAGAGAAATCTTTAGTCCTGCTTTCAGGTCAAAGGCCGTAACTGCAGCGAGAAAAGAGTCTGCCGAATGTGTGGGTGTATGTTTTATGTTTGTAGTGTTAAAAATGTGAGAACTACAGCAAGTAAAACATTTAAGAAGACAAGTAAAAAGAAGAGGTGTTCCCTTGTCAGTAAACATGGGTTTTTTATGGACAGCTGCCACTTTAGAGCTAAAAGAGCCAAAAGTGTAGGTTTGTTTGATTCCAAAAGCTCATGTGAGTCATGATCAAGGACACGTTTCCCTACATTTGGATGTTAAAATGATGTATGTAGATTTAGGGGTTTTATAGAGAGTTTGCAGCAGCCCTCCACTCTTGCTTGCAGCAATCACACAGTTAGTCACTTTTGAGGAGGACATAAGAGGAGAAGATGAAGTACATAGAAGAAGGCAAAGATTTTGAAGCTGGGAGAGAAGACGAGAGGGCAGGAGATGTGCAGGCAGGGGAGTAGTGCTTCTCTCAGGAGAGGAAGGGAGAAGAGAATCACTTGTAGAGGGGTAGTTACAAGAGAGAGGACGGAAGAAGAGTCCCTGGAAAAGTGTTGAATCTGGGACATGAGAGAAAAGAGAGGAGAGGAGAAGGAGGTTTTGGAAGAGGAGAGAGGGAGAAGAGGAGATGACAGGATATTTGAAAGGGGAGAGGGAAAGATAAGAGAAGAGTGGAGTGTTTTCTGTCCAAAGCAGCAGCAGAGCCTCTGAATATTACACACATCCAGAGAAACCTGGCTCCGCTTTCTCTCTGAAGCATGTGCCTCTGCTCATGACTAGTCTCTCTTGCTTAATCTACTCAGCCGTCGTATGCATTGGCACACACACTCCCAAAAATTGTGTAGAAGAGTTAATACGTGCAGGAGTTTTTTGCTTTCTTGCGGCGCGTGTACTTCTTGGTTGACTGTTTACAGTATATAAAGACATCTTGGCTCCGTTGGACCTCTTCTCTGCCAAGCATCCTCTCTGAACTACATACAGAGCCAGGAATTGACGTACACCCTACAGATTTACAGTGAGAACACTGGAGATTTTCTTCACTTTGGAAGTGTTTGTCATGTAGCAGGCACTGGCCCGTTAGCTTAGATTAATTCAAGTGTTGGGCGAAGGCAGGAAATACAATGACTGTAGCATTCTTGCTGCAGAAAATGAGCGATTTAAAAAGTAAAAACATGTTTCAGCACTCATTTGTTCCGCAAACACGTAGGCTTAGTATGTAGAATTAGTGCCTATGTCATAACAGAAAAAAAACATTTTAGCATGCCAAACTTTATCTGAGCCAAAGCAGGGAGGGATGTTGACTCCAAACCAAAAGTATAGGTCAAAGAATAGTTCCACATTTTGTAAAATACGTTTAAAACTTTATATTTTATTGGTTTAATCCCTGCAAAAAAAACAAAAAGCACAAGAGAGAGTTCAGAGGTGTTGATTAATGCTATTAATCTTCTCACTTATCCCTCAAAAAGAAAGCAAACACAATAAGTGTATTTTCCAAAATGTCAAACTATTTCTCTAAAGATAACTCCGGATGAAGTAAAAATCCATGCTTTGGCACTTTTAGCACTATGGAGCCCTGGAAGGGGCATGAGAAGGATGTTACAGATGGTAGGGGGATAAAAGAGACATGCTTTATTGCCTCTTTTAGCATTTTCCTGAATACTCTATTTGACGACCCTGCTAATTGTTCATTTAAGTGTGTGCTACGTGTGTCAATTAATCCAACATTATGAGGCGCGTCGCAATGTGTTTCTTTTCTGAAGAGTTGACGCATATCAAAGCTTGGAAATAGGATGTGCATGATTCGTTTTATATGCCGGTGTGTGTCAGTTGGAGTATCAACTCTCTTATCATATTGCTGTGATGCTCTATGAGAATGTTGCAGATGAGAGAAATAAAATACATATTTTTGTGCTATTTTTTCTCCTGAAAACTCACCATTGAACAGTGTAGCTCATTTTGAGAGCCTGAATCAGCTTTTCTGCCGATTGGCTAAACTGCCAAGAGGAAGACAGTTTTCTCTCAGGCAACTTTAGTTCTCTTGAATTCAAAATGAAATGTACTGGCATGAATGTAATTAGGACAAGTAATAGGGTCTACTTTGTCGGTTTTACTGTTGATGAATATTCTGGTCCAATGTGTAATAATCAGATTTTACTGGTTGTATCAGTTTTGTTGGACTTTTTGTTTCTTTTTAGTGTGGAATGTATGAACTTTGCCCTTTTCAATGTATTTTAATGTAAGCATGGTTGTAAGGATGCTTCAACATTTCATTGCATTAACTGTTCACTCACTGTTTAGTATTTCTGCTAAACATGGCAGCTTACATATTCCTCTTCGGTCTTTTCTTTCTATGTCCATGTGCTGTATGACTGCATCACACTCACCAGGTAAGATGTTTTGTTTTGTGACTATAATGGGTTCCTCCCAGGTGCTCGGATCTGATGTATGCTGGGAGGGAAATTGTGGTTTTGTTTGTGACAGTGCTGCTGCTTTTATTATCTTTTTTAAAGTCAAGTCACATTTGTGAAGTCTGTGTGTGTGTGTGTGTGTGTGTGTGTGAGAGAGACACTGGCGTGACTTTAGGAGCGCAGCGTTGGTCAGTTGGTCCATGCTTTCAGAATGAAATATCTTGATAAATATTGGATGGATTTTCATACATTCTTGAACACAGTCCCCGAGCAACACCTTTGTGTTATGACCAAATATCTACTAAACTAATGACATTCCCACAAGCCTCAGGTGTACTTTGTGTTGAGCACTAGTTAGCAAATGTTAGCATTTTACCACAGTAAATTAAGATGGTAAATGTGGCCAGCATTATTACTGCTAAACATTAGCATGTTGACTGTGTCTTTAGCATTTAGCTATTTTCCTCAAGTCATCATGCCAATGAGAAATGTGCTTCATGCTTCATTGTATTGTTTCACTCTGTTTTTTTATACAGAACTAGAGGTTTTGAAGAGTATTGTAATATATAAGTTCAAAAGTTTTGCGCCAAAATACTTTTTTGGTTTATCACAACTTGGGTTTTATTATCTGTTTGTGAAAGACATGCCGGAGGCGCTATGTTTCCGGGTTGTCTAACGAAAATAAAACCAAAGTAACAACCCACAATTATCCTTTAATTCTATTGGTTAACTGTGCTCATTGAGTTCATTCCATGTGTGAAGAAACAAACTCCTATTTGTTGACATTCAGTGCTCTTATAACTTTGTTTACACAAGAATATTAAATCATGCCAGGCAGACACCCTCCCAGAGAGATTCAGCATTGCCGGCCTGCCTGTGTAGCCCTGTCGTCCACAGAGAGGAGTAAACACAGACCATCAGTGAGCAGCGATGATGTAGCTGCTAATTAGCCAGTCTCTTTTTGTTTCACTCTCACTCCGCCTCCCAGAGGGAGAAGTGGAGCATAACTATATTTAGGGCTGTTTGTAAGACGAGAGGAGTCACCTGACGGACACTGGCAACCGGGAATTGATTAACATGCACACACACCCGGCTAACAAAATGAATGAACTCTGGAATAGACTGCACTGGGAGGGTAGAGACATCTGGCCAGATAAATTAATTAGTGTAAATATGCAGTGATAAATGATGCAGAGTTATTGCTTCTTACATACTGTATAGTTACATGTATTTTTTTAATTGTACACCTACCACACATGTTGACTGTTTAAGAAGGCACTCACCTTCAGGAAATGAAATATTGCCTTTCAAGGTGGAGTTTAAGCTGATTATTACTATAAGGCTTAATTATCCGAGAATAACTGAATTTATTTGGGGAATCACAGCACAGTCATGATTTATTCTCAAAGTTTGCATAGCTTCCAATAATTTGTGTCAACTGATATTTAAACAGATTTTTCTGTTGTCGAAGAAATTTGTGGTTATTAACAAGTTTTAAACTAACATACACAGGGCCAATTTTAAAAATGTTTTACTTTCCAAACAAAATATTGAGCATTTGGAACAAGGTGACATGCTCTCAGGACAACTGAGCCTTATACAAAGGGTTGTATGTAGCAAAAGTCCTTGGGTGACACATTCATACTGAAATGATTTATGTAATTTTTGCAGCATTATGGAGAGTGAAAACGGTGGTTCAGAACAACTATCTCAACAACTACTGGCCATATTGGCAATGATTTGCAATGGATGATAATTAAATAAAGTCTAATGCTTGTGGTGACTCCTGACCTTTAATCCCACCTTCAGGTCAAAATGTCTCCATGTACCCAATACATATCAACATCTAATGGGCAGGTTGCCATTAAATGTACTGAGCCTATTCATGCGCCACCGAAAATAAGTTTTTATTTTTTTATTTCTAACATTACTTTACTTTTTCCACGACCATGAACCTTTCTCTAGCTACTCTCAGGACAAGCTTTATATTTTAGGCTTCTCAATCATCACCATGTCGGTTGTTTTGTCCAACATGGTGAATCATTTAGTGCATCCAATGGAGGCTGCTAGTGGGTTAGTGAAGGGCTATTTAAGCTATTTCACATCAAGAAACGTCCACTGTTAATAAACAAATGCACTTATTATTTAGTAATAATGTGTGGATTGAATGGATGGGAACTTATGCACCGCTTGCATCTCTACTCTGGTATAAATTAGGGGTTTAGATTTAGATTTTATGCCCTGAGCCTGTCTCTTGTCCTTTGCAGAAGAGGGTTAGGGTTCTGCAGTACACAGCTCCTGTGTGCTGCAGAATGTGAACTATGTGTAAACCAAGCTGACAGGCTAACCAGTTATTCTGCTCACATTTCTTCCTGTCGCTGGCTGTCAGACAGAGATGGTTCTGTTGGCCACTGCAAACAAACATGCAAAGATGTTTGTTTTGTTGAAGCAGATGACTACACATGAGGGCCTCTCCCCCTGCCCTCACCCACCTCACTTTATCCCACACAGTCCTGAACACCGACTTCCAGGAAAAGAGGAAAGAATGAAGGAAAAGAGGAAACGCGGTTGTGGTGTCCTGACCCTTCTGTCGTTTGGTTCTGAGCAGGATTTATTGAGAAATAAAAGGTGGACAGTATCATGTTAGGGAGCTGGCCTGACTGAAAATGACTTGGCCATTATCTTGTTAGGAAATGGATTGCTCATCACAATAGTCTAGACGTTGTGGCTTTAAGGTCAGACCACAATGTGGAGAAATGGGAATTTTGCAATAGTTTAAATCCACAAGGTATGTGGCCTGCTCTGACCTGCTCAACTGTGATGCTTTCACTTCTGCTTGGTTTTCAAAGGCTCACATTAGTCATCATAATGAATACCAGGATGAGAGGACTATTTGTGTTTCAGTTGAACATCAGGAAAGTAGATGTTAGACTTGAGGATGACTTTACAAACTTGCTCTGTATCAAGACGTTAAAGGTATTTTAATGGCAGCCATTCTGTCATTTTTCCAAGTGGAAACTAACTGCAAGGTTGAGTCACACAGAAATGAGGACGTCAGTTTGACCTATTAAATTAGTAATTCTTTGAAATTTGAATAGTGTGGCCTACTTATGTGTGACCTTCAGAGGACTAAAGGCTTAACCTACGCCTCCTCTCTAAGTGTGAGGACTTCTTGCCCTTCACTTTATAGAAACCAAAGCTGAACAATTGACCAGTACACTGTGGATTTTTCAGATTCTGAATGCTGCAAAGGTTGTGTCATCGAGCATTTGGATCCCAATGATCCTTTGCAATGGAACAGTGTTGTCTAGCTGTTTGGACATTTTTGAAATGCAGTGTGACAAAGAAGATGGCTTCTGAAATAAAACGCAGCTCAAGATGTACTGCATCAACACAAAGGAACAGTTGTCATGAACTGAAGCCAGAAGGGATATGCTGGACATACTGTCAAATGCAGTAGTTGGCAAAATGCTTTAATGACCCAAATGTTTGTTTTCTGTGTTTGCTAGGTATTGGTGATGATGCTATTGTAAGCCCATATTTGCTGTCAAAAACCGCAGTTTTCATGGATTTTTCAGATTAATGTCCTGAAACAAGCTATGTGACTCCTTCAGAACGCTAATAAATTTGTGTTATTATCTGATTTTTTGCCGAACCTGAAAATGTGGGTGTGGCAGTGGGGTGTGGTGGCTGTGTCGGCTGCTGGGGAGGAGATGGGTGTGGCTCAGTTGGAGGCCAGGTAGCTGGACAGAATCAGGTAATCAGTCACACAATAAAAGCACGGCGATGACCTGGTTCTGTCTTGCAGTAGGCTGGGTTCGTCCGGAGAGAGACGGGACGGGATGGGACAGGACGAGACGGAGACAGACAAGACGGAGACGGAGCCTCTTAAATAAACGGTTTACCCTCCAAAAGATCTCTGTCATTTCCCTGTGTGAGCGGGTGAACTCACATTTGGCACCTGAACAGGGACCCATGTCGGAGGGAGAATCCCCACCCAGTCCGCTGGGGCAAACACTCCTCGCCGCGATGCAGGAGGGCACGAACACCCTACAGCGGCAGCAGAGCCAGGCTCTCGCGGACATTGCGGCCGCTCAGCGCGAGGACCGTGCTCTCCTGCGGGAGCTGCTGCAGCGACCGGCCACTCGGGAGGGTGAGTTTGGTGCGAGCCCGGCCCGACCGCCGCACGTCGCCATGCTGAGGATGACCTCCGAGGACAACCCGGAGGCATACCTGGACATCTTCGAGGGCACGGCGGCGGCGTGCGGGTGGCTGAGGGAGGAGTGGGGGATGCGGCTACTAACCCTGCTGTCCGGGGAAGCACAGTTGGCAGCCCACAGCCTGCCGGCATCCTCTCACCATACGTATGACCCGCTGAGGAGGACCATCCTGGACCGGCTGGGGAGCACGCCGGAGGGACACCGCGGCTGGTTCAGGGGGCTCCCCTTCGAGGACGCCGGCCGCCCCTTCCCCTAAGCGCAGCAGCTCTCAGAGGCGCTGGCTTCAGCCAGGGAGCAACTTGGGTCCAGTCCCCCTGCATGTCCACGGCGCCGCCGGTGCCCCGGCAGCCGCCAACCCCCCTAATACCCCATCTCCTGTCTCTCCACAGGGCCCAGTCCGCGGGTCTGGTCCTCTGGCACCCAGAGGGGGTCCTCAAACGCCGGGGCAGGATTGCTGGCGGTGTAGGCGGCCCGGCCACTTCCGGCGTGGGTGCCCACTCATGGAGGTTCGGACAGTTGATCCAGGTTGCGGGACCGCCAGACTCCTCCCCCGGTCCGGAAGGGACATACCGCGTACCGGTATGTATACAGGGGGGTATACACCAGGCTCTGCTGGACACCGGTTGTACCCAAACCATGATCCACCAGCGCTTGGTTCGGCCCAGGGCATTGATGGAAGCGTCGTGGGTGAGGTGTGTTCATGGTGATATTCACGAGTATCCGGTGGTGACTCTTACCATTTCGTTCAAGGGAAAAAAACATAGGGTTAAGGCTGGAGTTAGTACTTGCCTTACGCACCCCCTAATTCTGGGAACAAATTGGCCGGGGTTCCATAGGCTAGTGGGGAAAGCTATGGGGGTGTGTTCCCATGCAGTAGGGACATGTGAGTTGTGTGAGGTGTTGAGTGGGGACTCGGAGGAGGTGGGGCCCTTCGAGGGGGAGGGCGGGTAGCGCTCGGGACGAAGCTTCCCCGCCCAAGCCTGTGCGTCCAGTGGAGGAATTCCCCCTCGAACAGTCCCGGGACGAAACCCTCCGTCATGCTTTCGACCAGGTCGTAAGTATCGATGGTTCCCCACTGCACCCGAACGCACCACTCACTCACCTGTGAGTGACACTTCACGGTGATTAGGGACAGGTTGTACCGGGTGAGCCACGATACGCAGACAGGGTAGGAAAACACCTAGTTGTTGGTGCCGAGCAGCTGTCGGGAAATGATTTTCCAGGCAGCTCATCACAACCCCATGTCCGGTCATCTAGGGTATGACAAAACACTGAACCGGATCATGGCCCGATTTTATTGGCCGGGCATCCGAGTGGACGTGAAGCGGTGGTGTGCGTCCTGCAGCGAATGTCAGCTGGTTAACCCGCCGGCCACTCCAAAAGCGCCTTTGCTCCCGTTACCATTAATTGAGGTACCATTTGAAAGAATTGGCATGGACCTCATCGGGCCATTAGACCGGAGTGCACGGGTATATCGCTTTGTGTTAGTTCTCGTGGATTACGCAACACGATATCCTGAAGCAGTGCCACTGCGACTATCTTGGCGCAGGCACTGTTTCACGTTATCTCCCGAGTTGGGATCCCGAAAGAGATCTTAACTGACCAGGGCACGTCCTTTATGTCCCACACGTTACGCGAACTATATGCGCTACTGGGCGTTCGCTCCATCCGGACTAGTGTCTATCATCCACAGACAGATGGGCCGGTGGAGCAGTTTAACAAAACGCTTAAGAACATGGTGCGGAAGTTCGTTCACGAGGACAGCCGTAATTGGGATAAATGGTTAGACCCTCTGTTCGCAGTGCGGGAGGTTCCCCAGGCCTCCACGGGATTTTCTCCCTTTGAATTATTGTTTGGCAGGAAGCCACGGGGTGTGTTGGAATGCTTAAAGAAAACTGGGAGGAGGGTCCAAGCACAGGCAAAAGTGAAATTCAATACGTGCTGGACCTGAGAGCAAAACTCCATTCACTGGGTCAGTTCTCATGGGAGAATTTGCTCCAGGCTCAGGAGCGTCAACAGCGCCTGTATAACAGAGGGTCGCGACCGTCAATTTACACCGGGAGATAAAGTGCTTGTGTTGCTCCTGTCCGCTAGCTCCAAATTACTCGCAAAGTGGCAAGGGCCCTTTGTGGTCACACGGCGAGTGGGGGACATCAATTACGAGGTGGCGCGATCGGACAGGGGGGGAGTGGCACAGATTTACCACCTCAATCTCCTAAAAGAATAGAGGGAGGTGGCCTCTGCCTCTCTGGCTACTACGGTGATGGAGAAAGATGAGTTGGGACCGGAGGTATAAAAGACGGACAAGCCATCTTTCACAGAGTCAGAGGGCAGACGTTGCCGCATTGCTAAGGCTGTTTTCTGATGTGTTCTCCCCCCTGCACCACTCTCGCACACCACCACATAGAGATGCCCCCGGGCGTGATGGTGCGCTCACGGCCCTATCGGCTGCCTGAACACAAGAGGAAAATTGTTCAGTCAGAGCTTCAGGCTATGCTGGAGATGGGCGTAATAGAAGAGTCCAACAGTGACTGGTGCTGTCCCGTCGTACTGGTGTGCAAGACCGATGGGTCAGTACCGTTCTGTGTGGACTATCGCAGGGTGAATGAGGTGTCCAAATTTGATGCTTACCCGATGCCCCGGGTCGACAAACTCCTGGATTGGCTAGGCACGGCTCGTTTTTACACGACACTGGATTTGACTAAGGGCTACTGGCAGATTCCCCTGTTTCCCTGTCTCCAGAGTCTAAGGAAAAAACGGCTTTCTACACTGTACGGCTTATACCAATTTGTGACACTTCTGTTCGGGTTATTGGAGCCCCTGCCACCTTCCAGCGGCTCATGGACCGGGTGCTGTGACCCCACTCGGCATATGCTGCTGCCTACCTGGATGACGTCATCATCCACAGTGAGACGTGGGAGCAGCATATGCAGCAGGTGGGGGCAGTACTCGAGTCCCTGAGGAGAGCGGGGCTCACGGCTAACCCAAGGAAGTGTGCGGTTGGACGGAGGGAGGTACGGTATCTGGGGTACCACTTGGGCGGCGGGCAGGTGCGGCCACAGCTAGAGAAGACCGCGGCCATTGCCGCCTGTCCAGCTCCCAAGACAAAAAAGGAGGTCAGAAGGTTTTCGGAGCTGACCAGCCCCCTGACCGACCTGTGGTGTTAGCTGGCGTTTGAGAGGGTAAAGCAAGCTCTCTGTGGGGAGCCACTCCTGTTTTCCCCTAACTTTGCTCTCCCGTATGTCTTGCAGACCGACGCAGGAAGTGGAGGGGGTCGACCACCCCGTACTGTACATTAGCCGGAAGCTGGCTCAGCGGGAGGTGAACTACAGTACGGTGGAAAAAGAGTGCCTCGCCATACGGTGGGCCGTCGGCGCCCTGCGTTATTATCTCCTGGGACGCTCTTTCACCCTCTGGTCGGACCATGCCCCGCTCCAGTGGCTCCACCGCATGAAGGATGCCAATGCCCGCATCACTCGTTGGTATCTGGCGTTACAGCCGTTTAACTTCAAGGTGATCCACAGGCCGGGTAACCGGATGGTTGTGGCTGACTTTCTCTCGCGTTTGGCAGAGGGGGGAGAGAGACGGGACGAGACGGAGACAGAGATGAGACGGAGACGGAGCCGCCTTAAATAAACGGTTTACCCTCCAAAAGAACTCTCCCTCTTTTCATTTCCCTTGTTCACTCTCGTTGATGTTACTTTCTTTTGCTGATAAGAACAAGTAATAACCACTGATGCCTTGCCTTTGAATACATAAAGGTCAGTAGAAACACCTGTGCTAAACTGTGCTATGTAAAGCCAGCATCAGAAATCTGTTCGGTTAACACAGCGTCGCATTCAAACGGTGAGGAAGAAAAGCCTTGGAGAACAAGGCAGCTGAGTGTTTGCTAGATGTTGACATCTGCAGTTCACTGACTGATGGGTGGATTGAGTGGAATTCGGAGTTTGAATTGATTAACAGGCTTTTCAGTTCAGTTGTCAAACCTCCCCCTGTATCTGTGCCTCCCTTTTTCTCTGGCCTGTACAGTAGTCTCTTTCAGACTACCCCCTGCTCCCAGTGTATATATGCAGAGCCCATTAAAGCTGACATGTCTCTGCAGACTCGCAGCCTTAAATGGAGAGAGAGAGAGAGAGAGAGAGAGAGAGAGAGAGAGAGAGAGAGAGACACTTGACCTCTGGCAGCTGCAGCAGGCTGGTGTTGTGAAGAGGGAATATGTCTTTACTTTGTGAAACTGCAAGAAATCAAGGATTAATGCTTAGTCAGCCATTCCTGGATCAAAACAAAGAAATATCCAAGTAGTTCTTATCATTGCTTTTAGCATGTAAACACAGAGCGGCAGCAGTTCCTTATCAAAGCCAGCGGTGGATCGAAGACCTGTGGGGGGTAATAAGTAATGTCAAGTACTTTCTGTCCCTGGCAGACACAACAAAAGATTGTTTTTCCCGTTATTTCCTCTCTGAACTCAGCCTTAAGGTGATTGAACACAGAGCAAATGTTTCCCTCGCTTCATTCGCACCATTTTGACTCCATGATTATTTTTGTTGCATGTTTTTATCTGCCTTAAGAAGCCAATGTAAGCTTGCTAACAATAACACTCTGGATGTGTTTTGGTGGAGTGCGTCTGCGTTTATGTGACAAGTCAAAAATCTCACCAGTTCATAGTTGTTTTCACTCTGACCCCTTTCCCTTTCTTATATAACAGAATAAGAATAAGTAGCAACATTTTCAAATTGCATAGACCCATCTTTGCGTCAATCTGCGCTGCCCAGGGCGTACAGTATATGCAATCCTCTCTTGTCTTTACACTGACTTCATATGCAATATCTGAGCCCACTTTTAGGCTATAATGTCAGCAAAATCATTACTGCACAAATAATGGATTTGTTGATTGACAGAAAAATAAAAGGAAGTATTTTCCGACATTTTATACACCAAACGATTAGGTGAGAAAATATATCAATACATCAGTCGATAAAGAAAATAAATATTATTTATGGAAAAAAGAGCAGGGCAGTCAGAATGAGCAGTAATAAACAGTAAAATGAAAATATGCCTTGCATTAAAATATACATCTATTCAGTATGACACGGTGAGACCTACTTGATGACAAAATGATACCTGACATGCATGTACAACTGAATTCTACATGTTAGTACTTGTCTTTCATTAGTCATTAAGGAGAAAACAACAGATTCCTTCAATTTAAAAGCTTTCAACAACCTCTCTGGTCCGCTTGCCTTCAGGATTTGACCTGTCGACAAAAAAAAAAAAACAGCCAGTTACCTTTTTCTGGCCTTTCAAATGGTGTTTTACTGCTGTCTAATTAGTGATCATTAAAGGGCAGAGCGGCTACACAGGCCTGGAGTCTGGAGTGTGTGCTGAGAGAAGCACTTCTACTGATCTGGGCCACGACACGGGTGTGTGTGTGGGTCTGTTGGATGGTTTTATAAAGGAATACAAACTTTTCAACACGATGTGATGTACAAATGTGTGTGTGTGTATGTATTTATGAATATCGTTCTGCTAAATGTGTTTGTATTTGTCTGAATTAATGACGTTGGCAGTAACCTATGAAGCATAGGTGATAACATATGTGAAGTGTTGGCCACAGGTCCTACAGTTCCCTGTGACGGAAATATAAAGACCTGACAAAGTACTCACACTCCTTCATGGTAGTTCAGGTACAGCAGGTGTCTCCAGGAACACTTTGCTGTAATGACACACACAGACTCACAAAGTGAAAACATCCCAGCTGTCAGGGCTGCTAATCACATAGTTCTTTTAAGGTAACTTCCTAAGAATATATTAAGACATCAATAAGAAATCAATAGGTCACTTGACAGAAAGTCAACTGATATTGGTATTTGTTTTATGTAATTTATCAGGGTTTCTTCTTTTCTCTGTTATATAATTGGAAATGTAATAGCTTGGATGTTGGTCAGACATCCCCTTGTGGCCTGAAAAATTGTGATGGCATTTTTCACAATTTTCTGCAATTTTGTAAATTAACCAAAGAATTACAAATAATCTTGAAGATTATATGAACACACCATCGTTTAATTAATAATAAAAAAAGGTCTTCTATTA
>CALSCE010010897.1:470491-489609 GCA_943593645.1 Bovichtus variegatus | reverse complement strand
ATATATATATACACACACATATATATTTATATATATTAATGCACATATATATGTGTGTATATATATATATATATATATATATACATATACATACACATATACATATGAGGTGAAAGTTGTGTGAGTCAAACATTGATCTGCTTTCAACCTTCATTATCTTACTGAAGGATGAGAGAGCAGCTGTAACAGGCTAACAGGCTTGTGCGTGCGTGCGTGCGTGCGTGCGCGCCTCCTAGGCAGGTGAAGCACTGAGATGATGTCAGGCTGGAGGACACAGGCTGTCCCTCCATTCTGCCATATCCAACCATGTGTCATTTTACGTTACAGAGCTACAGCACAGCAGCCATGTCCCTGTCTGTCCCTGTCTGTCCCTGTGTGTCTGTATGTCTTTGTGCTCATATTCACAGGGCAGTTAGTTGAGTGCCCACTTGTGACTGTGTGCGTCATGTGACAGGGACGAGGTGAAAAACAGCATATCAACGCTGAGCTCTTCACTCATGTAGAAATTACTTTCCAGTAGCCCCAGGAGGCACGTTTCAATGCTTCACTAATACCAGTTAGAGTGCTCTACTTTTTATTCAAGCTACAGCACACACTTAGCTAGAGTACACAAAAGTATTCACTTGTGCCAGGAAGCTGCTGTATAAAATCTGATATTTTAACTTGTCTTTTTCGTCCGTTACATGTCTTCAGGTCTGTCTGTCTAATTCACAACAGGTGACTTTGCACAAGCTAAACTCTGTTTTGACTTGCAAAGGCATTAGCGAATAGATGTTTCTTCTTTGTCTACTGATATAAGAGCGTGTTACCCTCAATAGAATGAAAGAGTACTTGAATAAACCCTACTTGTGTATTAGTTCCATAACACTCAAGAAAACTCAAGTGTTTTTTTAACTTTCACGTACAGACTGGACAAATTAAATGGAAAACCTGTATACATGAGTTGAGGAACATACCAATGGGTTACATCAGCTAAACTGAACTGGCGTGCTGACCTGAGTACAATGCAAAATGTGGAGTTAATGCAGAATTACTGATCTTAGAATATACTCAACAAGTACAAGAGAAAAGAAAACAGAAGTGTAAATGGAATTATTTGCTTTCCATCTCTGGTAATTCTACAAATGAAGTTACAACAAGAGAAATACTTCAGGTGGAGTTTTTGTATGTCTTTTCCTGTATACTGACAACAGAAGGTGGATCTGTGAGTATGTTTGTAGATGATCAGCGCCTCATCTTTATTTCATACATAAGGGGCATACAAAAAAGATAAGCCGCTTGGCAAAATACCAGCATGCACATGCAGCAACCAGGTTTGTTACAAAAAGTTTCAAGTTTTAGTTTGAACTTTGAGCATTTCAGCTGAGATGGCGGCGTTTACACTGGGAGTTGAATAGTGGTAAATACTGTGCCGACCAATGCTGAACTGCCTTTATGCACGGCTGTGGCTATTTATGCTGCAGTATCATTATTTCATCACATACATAAATGTACTAAAATAGTAAGTATAACCATGTTGAATTAACAGTGCTAAGAAATTGAAATGCTTAAGTTTATAAGTAAGTACTATTCCAAATATAAGATTTGGCATAGTGTTATAGAACAGGCAATCAGGGAAATTAGCTAACAACCTAAAATAATAATGATGTGTTATTAGATTTCTTTCCACTGCACTACATCACACTCAACTTGCTCTAGACAACCATGTGACAGATGGTTACATGAGGTGCGCACATTCTCAGCACACCTTCTGTTTTTATAAATACCAGTTTATGTGTGGGAGCTGGTTTTTGTGTGTACACATCATTTATACTTGTGGACTGTCTTTGTATTTACCACTGAAAAATATTTCATTGCTGGTTAAAGTATTAGATAAAAGCAAATATCCACAGTAATGCTTTAATGCAAAAATGTACTCATTTTGACATTTTGACACTGAAAATCTGCGAAAATTGTGCTTTTAAATGTGCACATTAATAATATATAAAGCAAAATCTGTAGTTAATTGAATTTCTGCAAAGTTTTGACACTAATTACTGCAAACCAACACTGGTTTTAATTTTTTCTTTTTTTTTTCAGTTTCCTTCTAAAAACTGGAGCACTTGAGTGGCCTTGTGATTAAAAGCCCAGAGGCATTCACACAGTATATTTGTCTCTGAGGGGAATGTGTGCAGCAAAAAAACAACAACTCACACAGTGTGTGATTATGGTAATATGTCCTAAATTGCTGAGACTAGTTAGCGACGCTGTTCTTTAAACAGCCATGTAAGACTAAAAATGTATACTGATAGAGATGGGAGGCGTTTTAAACATTCAGTTTTCTTTTTACAATTATTACATTATTGTCCTAATTTGTAGCTTGGAGAGGTGGGAGGTGTTTGGATTTCCTCAGCGGACTCAAACGTGTCGTGTGCAGATGAACTTGTGGCTCAGATCCTCCCTCTCTGGGTAGAAGGCGAGTTTAAAAATACTGCTGCCTCGGCTCCGACGCAAACCTCCCAGGATGCTACTGGAGAGAAGAGGCTGGAAGATATTATAAACACAATCCAAAGTGGAGAGAGAGAAGGGACGAGGAGAAAAAAAGCAAGAGGAGGGAGGAAATGAAGAAAAGCTAATTTTCAAATATAAAGGGGCAACTGTGAAAAATAAAAAACACAATTTGATGTTAAAATGACAACAACCAGGGGCTCTGTGCTCTGCAAAGACGGGAGGGGACGTCAGAGAAAGAGGAAAATAGGTAGATGGGAGACAATTACAGAGAGAGGGGTAATGAGACAACCTTTCCAGTGGAGGTTACTGAGTGTTGGAACATTATCAGCTGATAAATGATCTATTTTCCATATACCTCAATAACAGGAAGAACCAGGCCTTTATATAGACTTATATTCGAGACTTTTATTCCTAAGTCCTCCTGTTCCACTCGTTCCTCCGGATAGACGAGAGTTATCATTCACACATCTACTATAGGTCCTTGTTTTTTAAACCCTAATATGTGTTGTGTTTGGGGGGGAGCATTTGCACAAATGACTGATTCAGTCTCCTTGGTTGACATGTTGTGCAATAAAATACATGTTGTCTATTTGTGGTCATGAAATTTCATGCATGAACTATGACTCATTAAATCCCATTTTGCACTAAATGCTAACCAGACGTCAAGGCAGTGCATTTGGTCGTGACATGCTCAGACGATTGTCACACAGCCCAATTCCGTGCAGGAAATTGCTTCTCTGCAACTAAATGTTCACCGGGAGTCAGGAAAGTGTTTTTGAAGGTGCATGTTGTCCAAAGTGTTGTAAATGAATATGGTAATGATATTGTAATTATATTCTATTTACTCCAGAGTCGCTTTCTTCTATCCATGGTAGGCGATGCATTTCATGGCATGGGAAGGGAGTCTTTGTGCCCCAAGGGTCTTCTTGTGCTCTGAATGCATTTCATGCCAGACACAAAATCCATTTTGCTTTTCCCAGGATTCACCTCATAAAAACAGCAAGTGTCCCATTATTGAATAGTTCAAACATCACATGCCTATCCACAGATACATGTTGAATGAGGCATGTTGCCTTTTCTGGCATACTCATTCTGCACAATGCACAATGTTCTGGCCTCAGCATCGTACGCATCACACAGACTGATGAACAGATTCATTTTCGGTCTATGCAGGAATATAATCCCCAGCCATGTTCGTCCTTTCTCTCCTCTCCTGTCTTCTTCTATGCACGTGCCAAATTGCTGCTCTCAGACCAGCTCACATCATCCCCATGAAAGAATCTAAATGTAGTCATGAATCCTTTAGTCCACACAAGCAGATTCTGACTTGTTGCCAAGCAACACAAAGGAAGTGTCAGAGGTTGTTGTTGATTTCTCACACAGCTGTGAAGATGTCTGTAGCTCGAGTAAAGTAATTGGCTACTAATTAGCCATCAGCAGCTACCAACACACACTGCAGGATGTAAAAGCTCCTGGACATGGTCGGATTCATCTGCTAGATGGGACCAGAGATGAGCACCCTCCCACTGACCTTCTGTGCCAATGTGGGTGGAGAACTACTACCACTTCTGGTTTTTAAAGGCCTGTCTTTTAAATGGGCGTGCCCCTGATTCTACGGATGATCAATTTACTCATGAAGTTCGACTCACTCATTGACAGCGTTGACCGTTCTTTGTTTAGTGTGACTCTGTGTCGACGTGCAATACAAAATCACTGTACCTGCTTTAAACCAACTTATTTTGTTTTAAAAACTGTATTATGGTTATTACAGGTATTACATGCATATTGGACAATTATGGACACGTGTCAGAGTGGATCAAGGGGATAGACCTACATGTAGCAAGTCGATCTTTTCATGATGTCCCATCATAAGCCAACAATTAATGTTTTTTAACCAGAGTCTTTCCCTAACATCAACCAAGCGTTTAAGAAATTCAAAGCTTGTAGCTTCCCGGTCCCTCAGACTAAAGTCTGAACACAATAGTGAAATCATTTTTCCTACTATAAAGAAGTAAAATTGTGACAATAAATTGAAGCAATATGCTGTTTATTCAGGCTACACCAAGGCCAAAACAAAAGACATTTACTAAAATGATTTTTACTAAATATATATATGACTAACAGAGCTGTAACGATCTCCCTTCATAATTCCAAAAAAAAAAAAAAAAAAGTTTGATGATTAGGAACAGGAAGAAACACAAGAACGTGCAAGTTTTCAGTCCCCATTTTTTTGATGAATCTCCAAATTAAAATCCTGCACAAGCAACGACCACCTACTGAATCTCTGGTTGGAGTTTTGCATTTGTGCCAAAACAAACCAACAAGCTTTTGATCTGTGCACACGGCAACTGGCAACAAACTTGAGCGACATAAACTGCGAGTGGTGAAGCGTAAAACAGCAAGGAAGGGGCTTCTTTTGATGCTTACTGAATTATTTTTAGAAGTATCAAATTGGATGATCAATGCGCTGCTGCTGGCACTGGCATCTGCTGGCACTGGCATCTGCTGGCAGTGGCATCTGCTGGCACTGGCATCTGCTGGCACTGGCATCTGCTGGCACTGGCAGCCGCCTCCAGCTTGAAGTGTGTGTTGTGCAGGGGACCAGACAAATGTTTTCTGACCCTGGCCTGTTTTCCCAAACAGGTGGTTCCACCAGAAATGTTCATTTTGCCAGGTTCCAAGTAAGGGAAGTTTTCTTTAATCTCTCAACACCTAGACAGGGTTTTTTATGCTTGAACCAAGTGCTTGAGTATGACACATGTTATCAAATACCTCGCCAGTTTTTTGCACTTGCAAGGACTATATGCATGAGGAGTTGGAAAGTAGCAGGTGCGTTTCGGAAACCCAATGGCATGACTGCGTACTGTAGAATCCAACCTTGCTTCTTGACTAATTATCTGCAGCAAACATTGCTTAGGTGCTAAGAGACTGGCATACCAATGTGTGAATGATTAATTAAACATGTAGCTGTCAATTAAGATTAAATGCAAATATCTATACTGCCCTGCAAAGAGACAGCGACACTAAAAGAAAGCATGCGCAAGTACTCACAAAATTGGACCACTGCTGCCTTCTTCCACGTGTGCTGAACTCTAATTTCACTGCACAAAACTGCTTTGTGCCTGTTTGCTTATCTCTTAGGCACAAAACTCATTTTAATATCCTCCTTCCTAGCCAACTGGCAAATGAATTCCTTTGGATATCCCTTGCTCTTGTTTGCTGCTGCACATATTTCAGCAAACTGGTAATCATCTCTGTAGGGAGAAAAGCAATGAAAGTCCAGTTGTCCATGTTATCTTCAGTTGAACGGTTGCATCTCCTCCTGTAAACTTCTTCCTTTAAGTCTTTTAGATGTCAGTGGTTAGTCTGAAAGGACAACAGTATGTTTTTTTTTTTTATCTCATCCACTTGTTTAGCCATGCCAGCAGCATGGCTCTATGGCAATGTCAGTCTGTCCTCCACCATCTTAACTGACTTCGTCTACAGGCTGAAATATCTCAACTACTGGACGGATTGTCTTGTCATTTTATACAAACAAACATGCTCTCCAGACGATTAATCCTGCTGATTTAGGCCACTTTTCCTGTAGCGCCACCAGCAGGCCAAGGTTTTCACTTCTCCACTAAAATATTTCAACATGTATGGTGTTGGATTAGCACACACATGATGATCCCCTGACTTTTCATCTCGTACCACAATTAGGTTGGCCTTTGTGGTTTTAAGTGAAACAACTATTGGATGGACTGCCATAACATTTGGTGAAGACATTTATGTACATTCCCCTCAAGATGAATTGTAATCACTTGGGTGATCCCTTCACGTTTCATGTAGCGCCTGCATCAGGTCAAAGTTTCGGTTTTTCCAAAGCTTCTGACATTTTAGCAAAATGTATGACATTCCCTTCAACCTCAGCTGCAATTGTTGTTTATTATAACTAACCAATTTTAACAGCTAAACAGAGCCTCTACAATGGTTTGAGTCTTGTTGTTACAATAGTTAACAAGAGTTACTTACTGAAAAAAGTGTAAATGGCTGACTGGAGTTTGACATTTTTTTTGGCCTCCAAAAGGCATAACATAAAAAATGTATCTTTTTGCTGGTGAGTCTGATACAAATGACAACAGTTACAAGTACAAGCCAGGAGCTGGTCATGTTTTTCTGGCAGGTTGCTGCTCATTCACTTCGCACATTCTGAGCTGACTTTCCCTTTGTTTTTTCAAGCCATTTTTTGTGTTGATTCCAAATTATGTTTTCAGTTTTCTAGTTTATTGAGGTGATGTAAGTCTTTTCTTTTGACTTGTGGATTGCCGTTAAATTAATATTTTTGTATCTGTTGCGATTAATCAGATGATGATCAGCTGTGATAGAAGGGAGGGATGGGAAAGTGTGTCGCAGGGTGCATCGGCACACTCTTTGAGCTCACTTTAGACTTGACAAGGTTTTGTTCAATTTCTTTAAAGGGGGAATAAATCAGTCAAGGCAATGAAATCAGCGGCTGAAGTTTTGCGATTTAGACTGTTTAACGTGTGAGCCCTGCTAAGGTGGCACAGTTTAAAAGAAGTTCAAACACAGACCATGACACCCTTGATTGATAAAGCTTTAAACACTCCTAAATTACTGAGACACCATGGGACTCAGCCACATACTAACTTACTTCGGAGACAGATCTCATACTGAGACAACACTTAAGCCTCTTTCACACATAGTTCCCAGTTAGTTTCTGGGATAGGCACCGCAAGTGATTTTCACTATTCCCACTTGCAGTACAATCAGGAGCATTTCCTTTTTGTGTATTTTCATACACACTACGGCTATGCTGGAACAGATGTGGCGAAGGACAGTCCTACAGATGGCTGTAATGCAACACTAACTGATGCCAACAAAATAAAGAAGAAGATTCTTTCGTCAGACGGATTCAACCCTCTTAATGCTTTTCCCTCGAATGTTATTGCTTTCATTCACAACACAGCTGTACCGGCATTTTCCCCTTAAATGTTACTAGGTCTTGAGGTGGGACATTGGCAGTACAGATTCCCCTGAATATCGATCCCTGCTCCAGCTCACAACTAAGCCCATGGTAGACTGCATGTGTGAAAAGGGGCTTAAATAGCACCAACCTCCACCTTGTCCAGCTGTTGAAAAGCTTCAGTGGAAGTGGTTGATTAGATGTATTTATCAGTTTCCCCTTAAACATTGAGGTGCTTCTTGAGTTCTTCCTCTTACTGCACATACAGCAAACAAGCAGCCTAACAGCTGAACTAAAGTGAATTTGGCACTTCAGCAGTTATAGTGCACCATCCTAAAACCAAATAAGTTGAATGCATTAGTGTGCACTTCAACTGCTCTCTCTCTCTGCTCTTGCACACATCAATAAGCATAGAGGACACTTCAGCTGTTGTCTTGGTAACGTGAATTAAATGTGATAGCCCTAAATTACAGTTAAAGTGTGTGAAGAGCATGGCAAAGTGGCTAACCCCCACACACACAAGAAGGATGAGTGTGATGTGCTGCCAGAGAAAGGACACATTTAACAGCTGGATTGTTTGTGCAGTCTGTGTTCATTTGCTAATTGTACAGACAATAGTAGTTGCCACCTAATGACTTATGCATCCACGTGAGCGGAGTATGTCCAGTATGGGTTTAGCCCCTGACTGATCCCCAAACGTATGAGGAACTCCAGTTCTCTCTGTTATTTTCCTCCAGACTTCTCTCTGTTTTTGTTTCTGTTCAGGTTGCCTGAGTTTGCATCACAAACTTTCCTCTGTTTGAAACCACTCACTTCTATGCTTTCTATGCATCTATGCAATGAACAGATTATTGTCTATATAACCTGAGAATTGATTCACTTATTTATTAAGCAAAAATGCTGATACATTTTTGGTTCTAGCGTCACCAATGTGAGCATATAACTAGATAATTAGTTTACAGAATATGCTCACATTGGTGAAGCTGTTTTGGACAAAACAAGACAATTGAAGACCTCACCTTGGACTTTTTTGATGGTTATTTTTCAGCATTATTTACTTATATTTTATTTATAAAAAACAGTCAGATTAATTGATGGAAAAAGAAGCACTCGTTGCAGCCCTTTTGAACACCTGCTCTGCTGTTAGCTTCTGGGTTTTCATCCCAGAAGAGGGCAGCTGTTGTCACTTTCCCTCTGAATTATCCACTGAATTTAAATTTATAATAAATTGGACGTGACATTAGGCCACACAACATTTTAGATCTGTTCACAAAGTTGGGAAGTTTGAAGAAGTGGGAATTAAGGTCACCATTTTCACTTTGTCTTTTAATGGCACCATTAGCTGGCTTTGCAAGAATAGCTCTTCCTTGGAAAATGTGGAGCATGAAAAATAAAAGCCATGCTACCTCGATGCGACTGCAGTAAGAGCGTTTGCGTCTGTGTATGTGAGAATTTGCCTGTGCCATATCTGTCACCCACACACAAACACACACACGTCTTTCCTGCGCTTCATGTACATCCAAACAGCAATGACTCAGCTAATGTGTTTTCGCTCTCGATGTCCCCTTGACCTGCCATTTCCTCCCACTGTTGAACGGTGGCTCTGGCCTTTTTACTTAATGCACCACATGTGCTCCCTCCACTGTAGCACTGTAGCCTAAGTGCACAGTCCCAACCCCTGAACCACCGAGCAAATTTCATCAATGGAACAGCTTCGCAAGAGCTTGCCTTTTACCACCATCTTGAAGAAATGGAAGCAGGAAAACACAAGATTACTCGCCCCAAATATCCTACTATTTTGGTTGCTGAATACTGTGGGGTATACCTCTTCAAGAGGCTATTCTCACACATTCTGCATTTAAGATGTAATGGATAAGGAAAGAGAGGGTGAATGAAAAAATATCGTTATCAAGGCATTCAGCCATCTTGATCTTGTAATGCAAATGTTTTTTGCCTAACATCTATGGACCACTGCAATCCCTAGAGATTTCCACTTTTTTGATTTTTTTTTAATATCAATTTCCTCCCTATAAACTCAGCATCGTTGTCTTTTTCTTTTGGTTTCTCTAAGAGAGTGGTTCTCAAACTGGAGTCTATAGCAGTTCTCCGCTAAATGCTGCTTATAGCAAGTCAGCAGAATGAGATGATATAACTCTTCTTAGACGGGATGGCTTTAAACACTGTCAAAGTATCCTCTGAATTTTACACTGAGCCGACTGAAAAAGCCTTTGAAACTGTACAAGACAGTAAAACACTCCAACATAAGTCACTTCAAAGAATGCTAATGTGCAGCCTTTATTTTAACGGCAGTCTCTGTGATCTAACAATTTGTCTAGAGACAGTGGGTGGCCTCTTTTTTTCTTATTTGGAATGTGTTTCCGCTCGCAACAAACGGTACACTCTACATGATACGTACAAATTAAAAAAAGTTCACATCTACGACATCTGTTCTGGAAATAGCTAGGTGACAGAAAAAATGGTGCAGCATAAAGGAAGCTTGCTATAGTTGGAAGAATCGCACGGCTTTAAGATGTAGACATTCATTTCACAGCTAAAAAAGGATTCTCACTGCAGAGACAACTGAAAGCACTTAGGCAGGACACACGACGGGAGGGAGAAATGGTATCAAAGCATATTCATCGCCCAGAAAAGTGTGTTTCTCCTGCATACGCTCAAAGCTTCACGGCTTGTTTCCCACGTCAACAGTGAACGGAAGCTCTGCAGCACAGCGAACATCACAAAACATTGAAATCTTCACACCTGAGCTGCACTTTTAATCTCCCGTAATCCTCTTTGTATGTAAATGAGTTTTGATGATGCTACACATGGAGGACAGGAGAATTTACCTCCACACTGCCTGTAATTAGTTTGCATGAACTCCCACTGAAATATACAGCAAACACAAATCCTGTGTTTGACTGTAAGGCACCACATGCTCATCTTGCATTTTAACACTTTAACTTTGTGGTATGTTGCCAAGTCACTCTGTCGCTTCCGCTTTGATCAGTGTGCAGCCAAACACTTGTGACATACATTTGATGACCTTTGTTACAGTACCAGTGTCAGAGTTGATATTACCCCATCACACTTGTAATTTCAAGATGTCTGGGATACATTTTCTGATCTGCCACCTTATGTTGTTGAACCTGCAATAACACAATTTGGAGCAAGTAGTAAACACAACGTTAACATAACAGCGTCATTTAATTTGAGGTGGTGAACTTTATGGCCCACGTTTTTACTGTTTCCGGAGTTGGTGGAAGACAAACCAGAGTTAAAAGGAGAGTGAATATCTGACTTAAATTCATCAGGTGGGATAATAAATCACATTCACAACAGACCATGTTTACTGTAACTGTCAGTGACATATCTATACATTGTGTTACTACACACGAAAAACAGACGTTTTTGAAGTGTCTTTAGTTTTGAGTGTTAGTCAATTGCAATTCCATAATTAAGGCTACAGGGAAAACATTTATGTATATCTATAAATTAATGAATGCATAAGCATCTGAAGAATGCTTCCCTAGATTTCCATTGAAGTTGGATCCACAATATAATAGTGACAATACAAAAACTGCCACTTATCATTCTAGCACAGATTTGTGCTTCTACAATATTCCATATGTTTTGTAGGTGACAGGGATCACAGTAGTTGTGTTTAAGTGAAAAACGCATAATTTCTGTTGAGACAGCATTGCCATATTGTACTCAAAGTATGAATTAAGCTGAAGTAATGCTTTAGTGTTACTAGTGTATGTGCTCTGCACTCTGTAAATGGCTCAGTTGCTCATGTTTCTAAGCAGGTTTTGTGATGATGCAATGAAACAGCGGATGAATTAGTGATCCAAAGAGACAAACCCTGTGTGTTGCCCATGAAGGCTGTCCAGAATCCTTTCTCTTCTTTCTGACATCTGAATGGACATGCTTGCTTGGCTTGGCCTTGTGGGGTTTTCTTGCAGGATACCACTCCACGTCTGTCTGATAACACAAGCACAAGGGTGGTGCAGGCAGAGCAGGAAAGAGAAGTCGAGGGAGGGAGGGCTGTTTAGCGGCGCTCGCACAAGCAGCGCTGCCTTCGCCCAGAGTTAAGCCCATGGAAGAGGCAGCCGTCCTCCTGCTCTCTCTGCTCTACCTGCCTTCTTAACTACAGCTACAATTCCTCTGGTGAGTCAACAAGCTGTGGACTGTTGTGTTGTTTTAGCGATGTGTGCATATTTTCCTGGAACGCAGACACTGTGAAATATGCCGTACAGTGTGGCATATGCTGAGAGGTTATTTATTGGCAGTGTAGATTACGATGCAAGATTCACACATGCTGTTGCCAAGGCTTTCTTTCAAAATATGAGCAAAATACAAAGAGCTGCTTCAGCGTGGCTCTGAGCTGTTTGTGTGCTATTTCAGCTGGATGATTCAGAGGTGCAATTTCCTCGGCAGCTACTGTCTTTACTGCCGCTGAATGAACTGTCTCTGGCTGCTCGTGTATATTCATCAATGTGAAGCCAAACCAGAGGTTCATTTATCTTGGAGCATTGCCTTGTTTTACAGCATCAGTTGTAACTAATGATGGATTTTAGGTTTCAGTCTTTCGGTGGTGTTTTTTTCTGAAAGCATACAGATATGAAGATAACATATACGTCATCATATTGCTTTTTTTCCCTTTCTATTAGATGTATATAAAAATTACAATATCTTTCAACTTTCTATCTAGAAGATGTACAAAATCTATTTTAGAAAAGCAGAAAATGTATCTGTTTTCTATCGATTAAATAAGATGTTGTGTGTTTTTTTTTACTCCTAATGGGTAGGAAATGAGATAGATTTTAAACTATTTGTCTACATACACATACATATACATGCCATCTCTCTGGTTACCTATCCAGAACCAGGACTTTGCTCTAGTCTCCAGTCGACAGTTGACAGGCTGCAGCAGCATCCATAACATCAGATAACCACAGCTGATAGATCAACCGTGTGGACGGCTTCATCATAGTCCTAATGGCTGCGAGGACGGGGAGTGAAAGATGGGGTTGTTTTAGCTAAGTGATACTGTGGAAGTTGGACAAAGATTTGCCAATTATACACTGCCAGAGAAAGAACAGAAGTGTAGCGAAGCATCTCCATCACTGCATGTGCAGAAATGTCCTGTTTCTGTTGTGTTTCCACAAAAACTGGCCCTGAAGAGAGAACTGACTCAGGAACCACTTTTGACATGAACAGGAAATTCTGAATGGAGCTTGATCGACAGCAAACTAGTTATTTTTGTAGTGTCTCTCTTTGAAACCAGACTTCAATGAATATTGAGTGCAAATCTCAATTTTCACTCAATTTAGCAATGCAGTGCAGTTACAATCCATGTTTGTCTGACCTGTTTGTGTCACTGCTTATTTGTGCATCTAAGTCCACACAACAGTGTCCTATATGTGCAAGAGAAGGCACGTAGTACATAATGTATCCTCACTTCTTATCAGTACCTCTTGTCTTTATGTCACTTTTCCTTTGCTCCCAGTTGGAATCAAAGATGCTGCATTCAGGGTTTTTACACATCATTGTATCCCTGTGAAATTAAGTGTAAATCCTAAATGTAACCGCTGCAAGTAAATGAGACCATGGGCAAGATAACTGGCCGATCAGTGGCAATATTATTAAAAGGATAGTTTGAATGTTTTGAAATGGAGTTTTATGAGGTACTTATCCATGTACCAAGTTTAGAGAAAACAGACAAAGTACCAACACTGGAGCAAAGCACCATACTGCTGTGGACGGGGGCAGCAGCAAAACATAGTTTAACCACCTAAAACTAAAGGCCCACCTAAAAAACTCAATATCAGTTTTAAATGTACGCTATATTTAGAATATTTTAAACGCTTTACCCTGCCCTCAGACAGCCCTTTCCGACGGAGAACTGAAGCTGTTATCTATGCCCTCGCCAAAGCCAGCAGACTTCATTGACAAACATTGTCATTTTACCTTGCAGAACGCAGGGGTGCTTGGTTAGTTTGTTGTGTTATTGTGTGACTTTGGGATGTCAAAGAGTTAGTTTCAGAATCACCAAAGTCACACTATAACACAAACAAACAGAGCATTGATGGATAGAATGACTTCAGTTCTGTTGTTCCGTTCAGTTCAGGTAAAGTGTAAAAAATATTCTAAATAAAGCGTACACTTAAACTAATATTGATTTTTCTTTAGGTGGCTACATTACGTTTTGCTGCTGCCCCCGTCCACAGTACTACATTGCTTCGATTCCGTGCTGGTACTCTTGTCTGTTTCTACAAACTGGGAGCGTGCCGCCATCTACTGTAGTACAACCCCACTTCAAAGCATACGAATTTTCCCTTTAACTCATGACCACACTAATGATATAATTGTGCTCATCCAGCTAATTTCCCGAGATCTGGGAACGATGTTACTCAAATGAAGTCAGACAAAGAGTCAGGTGTTGAGAAAGGTTGTAAACAAACCCCCAGCACAAACTTACTCGGAAGGTAAAATTATTACCCAAACTGTCTGTTGTATTGCTGCATTTATGTCATATAATCTCTAACGCCGTCAGAATAGCTGGTTATAGTTTTCCTTTGCAATGAGGGATCGTTACCAACATTTCAGGTACACTTATTTTTAGATTGACCTTCAAATAAAAAAATGGTTTAGATATTCTGGATATACAGTTGGTTCCTTTGCTCGTGTCTTGTGTGACATGTGATTGTAATGTAATCGCAGCAATTACTTTGGTGAGTATAATGTCTGATAATAATTGATGAAGTCGTGTATAAGGGTGGTCATTGTGTATTTGTTACGTGACCTTTCCATTAGAAATAATTTCACCATAGTGTCTGAAAACTTGATTTCCATTTGCATGGAAGGAAAGCAACCTCTCAATCGTTTGTTCTGTAAAGTAATCCAATATATTTACTATCAAATATGATGAGTCTATAAGTCTGTAATTTTATAGAATATTTTTTTGTAATTTTAGAAAAAATATCAATCTCTCCATTCCAGAAATGATGTGTATTGTGTTTAGGCCAGGCCTCAATTCCTGGTACCTCTGGATGAAGCCATTTCCCAGTGAAGGATTTTTTAAATTGCTGTTGTTCAAATATTTATCTTTTAGAGGGTCCCCAAAATAAGTTTATTAACCTCATTCGAGTAAAACAATCTCTTGCATCTTGTGCCAATACCTTTCTTTTCTGTACATGGTAGGTGCATGGGTAAAGTCCCTACCCTGTTGAGAAGTGGGCTTTATATTGTAATTTATAGATAGCCTTTCTTTAATTCCAAGGCTTCCCCCTTTTTTTCAATTGAATGCACTGAATACTGAATTGGAGTCTTGTAAGCCTATAATAATTTTGCAGAGGTTTTCCAATGTATATGCTAAATACCTTTTAATATGTGTTTTTCTGAAAATATCAGAAAAAATGCAGTAGAGGATTCCAGATTAATTATTATATTGTCTTAAAAAGTAGAAAATAGTAGCAATAAATACAGGTAAAGGTGCACGTTGAGCCTTTAGTACATCATAAATGTGAATAACATAAACGTACGTGTGCATATGTGCTCCTGATATGAGCAAGGTTTAAATGCCTTGTACATAATGTATGACTATGATGTGTAACCCATCACATCCTCCTTTTAATGGATAGTTAATGGCAGGTCTCGAAGCTTCGTCTACCACTGCCCTCTTTGGAACTTACTCATCAGCCAAACACTTAAAGTGTGAAGATGTAAAATGAGTGGGTTTTGTCTGGCTAGGCCAGGAGGAGGATGATATCACTCACCTTTTTTTTGTGGGCGTCGAGGGTAACTGCAGCTGACTGTAAAGATGAAGATGAGGATGATGTTGATGATAGGTGGAGAGGAATTATGAAGGAGAGGATGTAAGGACAGAAAGAGAGAGAGATGGACTTTTTATTGGAAACAGCTGGCTAAAAGATTCCAAAAATCTCCATTAAACTGCAAAAAGAGTGACATTTCATGTTGTCATTTGATTCTGTTTTTCAATATAACAAATATTTATTAATGTAAATTAATTTATTTGTAAGGCACCATGGAAAATATGAAGCAAAATGTTGAAGCTGACTTTCATCTGCAGGCCTTGGCACGCCAATAGCTTGTAGCTTGTAAATGTGTACTACTTTCGGTAACATCGTATAACTGTATAGTAAGAGAAACAGACTTGGGCTCAATAGAAACAAGCTTCATCATTACTTTGAGGAAAACATAACATCTTGTTTGTACATTTTTATCAGGAGCTTTCAGTTGTCTACTTGTACTTCCTGTTGGTGTCTATGCAGTTTAACAGATTTCCATGATTTCAAATTGAATCACACTGCACAAATGTATCATATTGGTATTCATGCACCACACAGCTCAGGCATAACCCACAGGTAAACAGACTTGTCCAGCAGCACAGCGTGTCTCTTAGCTAACCTGATTAAGAGTCTTCCCCAAGTAATAATGTGAGAGAGGAATGGCTTTCTGATTGAGCAACAAAAGCGATTTGTGGTGCTGCTGGGTCTCAGTGTTATAAAGGAGCTTTGGCTTGTTACTGGTTGAATGTGTTGGCACGCTCATCCAGACAGCTTTGTGTGAGGGGAACTGAGTGGAACATCACATTAACTTGACAAGGCAAGTTGGTATCTGAGGTAGAGCTGCTTAGGATTCTCGAGCAGGAGTTTCTACATGGTGAAACATGAGCAGTGGTGGAAGAAGTATTCAGATCAGGTTATATGCTACCGAAATTAAACCAGCATAAAATCTACCTTTACAAAGCTTACAATGTTAAGTTATATTGGACATTTGCTCAGAGATGTGTTAATTGAATTATATGTTAATCATTTAGGTCGTAGTTAGTGTTGAGTTGTATCAGACTTTGGAATTTTATCCCACTCTTTTTTGCAGAAAAGTTAAAATTGCGAGGGGATCTCCTGTGTACAGCTCTCTTTAGGTCATTCCACATGTTTTCGATGGGATTGAGGTCCGGGCTCTGACTGGGCCTTTCCAAGACTTTGATTGACCTTTCCTGAAGCCATGCCTTGGTCGACTTGGATGTGTGCTTTGGGTCATTGTCATGTTGGAACGTGAAATTCCTCTTCATCTTCAGCTTTCTGAAGGCCAGCAGGTTTTGTGCCAGAATATCTTGATATTTGGAGTTATTCATTATCCCGTCTATCTTAAGAAGAGCCCCTGACCCAGCTGAAGAGAAGCAGCCCCAAAGCACGATGCTGCCACCACCATGCTTCACAGTCGGTATGGTCTTCCTTGGATGATGAGCTGGCCGAAAAGTTCAACCTTTGTCTCGTCAGACCATAACACATTTTCCCACATGGTTTGGGGAGACTGAATGCATCTTTTGGCATTTCTTTTTGTAAGAAAGGTTTCCATCTTGCCACCCTGCCCCATAGCCCAGACATGTATAGACTACGGGAGATGGTGGTCACATGCAAGGAGTCACCAGTATTGTGTGTTGTATAGTATAGTGTATATTGTTGCTGTTGGCCTCTTGGTAGCCTCCCTGATACGTTTTTCCTCGTCCTCTTATCAACTTTGGAGAGTTGTCCTGATCTTTGCAATGTCTCTGTGGTGCCACATTTTCTCCACTTATTGATGATGGTTTTGATAGTGCTCCACGCTACATCCAATGCCTTCCATATTCTTTTATATCCCTCTCCTGATTGGTACTTTTCAACAATTAGATCTCGCAGTTTCTTTGATAACTGAGGACCATGGCTCTCCCAGTAGGATGCAACCCCAAACATTCAAGCAAATACTACAGCAACAGCTGACTTTAATCGGGTTTTAATCAGAATCACTTTCATTGATGGCAGTTGTATGCTATTTACCACCTACAGGCAAGATTTTGAATGTGATTAGTTAATTTTGAACACAGCTAGAAACCCCATTATGAAAGGGTGTGCAGACGTATGCAATCAGGTTGTTGTAGTTTTTTTTAATTTAAAAATGTCCTAATAATTAACTTTTTTTTTTTTCTCTGGATTTTTGTTTGTTGGCAGATCACATTAAAGATGGAACGAGTCTGACATTTACGTTGTTGTTATTTCTGTCTTTACGATTCAAAAACCTGCAATTTTATAAGGGTGTGTAGACTTTTTAAATCCGCTGTAATGTAAGTGAGGTGGACTTATCTGTTTGCTATAAAACTATATACTGTATATACGCATATATATAGCATTAGCAAAATGAAGCTACCAATAATGACTATAATAGGATGTTAATGCTCGCCAATAGTAGTCTTTATTCTTGGGTTTTACAAAATAGCTAAGCTTCCTTACAACGATAAATACTAACCAGATGTTTCTTCTCTTCGGGACTCACTCCCCCTCTGAGTGAGTCGGCGATACGTGTAATCCCTACTTCTGGTCAGTCTAACTAAATTAAATGCATCTCATATTCCCGCCAGTAGATGGTGCAAATTGATCAGCAATACTAGCTTTTTTTTAATATATTTAATGGATCAGAGTTGTAAGTGGATCGAGCTCTCATATGATACAGTGGCAATGATTCACGAGGAATGTTACAAAAAAATCCAGTTTAAAAGTGTTTCCCTGCAACTAGCTTAGTATTGACATTCGCTAGCTATCTAATGTGAATACCGATATGAGAGGGCAACAAAGCATTTTGACATTTTTTTACAAGGCCAACTTTGATTGTCGATGGCAAACGATAACCAGCAGTCAGCATCGGAAGACAAGCTTTCATACAGGTAGAAGCTGATTCTTTAGGTCAACATCAGCAACCGCCTTCTCTCCCCTCCCCTTCTTCTTTTATGGGTTTGAAATGGTTGACACAAGGGATCTTCTCATATTTCTCTCATTTATTTACCACGCAGTTGTCTGTTGTCACCATATAATGACTTTGACATGTGTACTTCCATTGGTTGTATTAATATGGGTTATCAGGGCATTTTAAAATGTCTATTTTTAAAGTCACTCTTCTTCACTCCAGATAAGAATGGCAGCTTAAATCCTCTAATACAGTATAAAAGGAGGATTGGAAAGACCTTAACAGCAGAATAAAATGTAGACAGACAAATAGAGACAGATTAACAAACTCTATCACCTACAAAACATGTTTATATCCTTCTAATTTGGTAGCTAGCTCCCAGTCTACGTCCTTACAAGCTGGGAATTGTGTAGCCAGCACAAACACAATAATAATAATTCACCATGATGACAAATGGTGCAATTCAATGTAAAACTACCAAATCAAGCCATATTCACTAAACTACAACAGCTCAAACCCACGACCGCACATTGCATCGGAACAGAGGCAGAGACAACGACTCCCTTCTGTTATGTAATATGACGCGTATGAAGAGGCGTTTTTATATGCATTGCTCCAAACTTTTTTCTTCTGAATCTTTGCCCTTTCGTCTACAACATATACAATCCTGCATTAACTTTACACATGTTATTTTCAGTAAAGGTAAAAATTTAGTAACCTGCAAGTTGCTCTTTAAGTTTTATTATTAGCATTTAGCCTTTGATTGATTGATGGTATTTGTCTCTCCTTTCCAAAGACGTGTTTAAACATTAGTGACCTGTGCAGGCTAATACAGAGGGAATGTTACTGCAGAGAGAGGAGAGGGGGACAGAGAGAAGGAGAGGGGGGGAGGGAGACAGAGAGAAGGATAGGGGGACAG
>CALSCE010010897.1:459411-470091 GCA_943593645.1 Bovichtus variegatus | reverse complement strand
CAGAGAGAGGGAGAGGGGGACAGAGAGAGGGGGACAGAGAGAAGGAGAGGGGGACAGGGAGAAGGAGAGGGGGACAGAGAGAGTAGAGGGGGACAGGGAGAAGGAGAGGGGGACAGAGAGAGGAGAGGGGGACAGTGAGAGGAGAGGGGGACAGAGAGAAGGAGAGAGAGGGACCGAGAGAGGGGGAGAGGGAGACAGGGAGAAGGAGAGGGGGACTCAGAGAGGGATCCTCTTCAGTCTCTCCTTGAGGTTTCTTCCATATTTCCTCTTTAATTGTGGGGTTTCTTTTCGTGAGTTTTTCCTTGTGCGGTGCGAGGGTCTAAGGACAGAGGGGGTCGTAATCCTGTGCAGTCTGTAAAGCCCACTGAGACAGATGTATAATTTGTGATATTGGGCTATATGAATAAATTTGATTTGATTTGATTGGAGAGCAGCAACTTGAGGGCTGGCAGACAGAGAGACCTCATTGAGTGCCAGGCTGCCACCACTGAGCTCCTGAGCAAGGCACTTAACCCTGAGCTTCTCCAGAGGACTGTCTCTGTAGTTAGTTCACTGGAAGTCGCTCTGGGAAGAGTATCTGCTAAATGACCGGTAATGTAATATTTGAGAAGGAAAAATGAGAGGGAGAAGGTCGTGGAGGGGGCAGCAACTACAAAGAATGCAGCAGATATGAAGAGTGGCCAGAATGAGGAAGGAGCAGCTGATGGAATAAAATGGAGGGGGAAAGAGAAAAGAAAGGGTGGGGTCATGGCTGTCAGTGCTGGTGGCCTTTCTGAAAGGTTAGTGGCCTGGCCAGAGGGAGAGACAGTGAATGGCAGCCATTCTGCAGGGAGAAGAGGAGAGCTGTGTTCAGGCACACACACACACAGACCCCTGACCACAGGGCAGGGGGGCTTTGTTACATGGTATTTAAAGCAAAGCACGTTTGCCCACAAGGACTACTGACATTAAACATTAGCTGACATTTCATGACAGAATTAGCTGATTGCTATTGTACTATTGTTCAAACAGGTGCAGGTGTATGTGTGTTTGTCTTCCAACATGTGTGTTCAGAATGTACAAGGAGATTGTTTTTTAAATTAAAATGTCAGCTCTGTGACAGATCTTCGTCTGTCTCTATATAATCACTTTGACATTTGGTTATATTAACATGGGTTATCAGGGCATTTTAGCATATTGTATTGTTCAAGTAGCTCTAATTCACTCTGTATAAGAATGGTAGCTTAAAAGCCTCTAATACAGTATATAAGGAGGATTTGAAAGACCTTAACAGTGGCAGACAAATGGAGACGGATTAAGCAACCCTATCACCTACTGAAAATGTTTATATCCTACTAATTTGCGAGCCAGCTTCGATCGTTTTCTTTTAAATTGTGGGCTGCACGTCCTGACAAACAGAAGACAATGGAGTGCCAGCACTTCTGGTCACACACAGGTGCTCTTTTGATCCTTCAGGTGTACTGGGGTTATAATATCTTGGGATGTGCTCATTGCAAAGGTGGAATGTAGTTTCAAAAACTGCATGCAAAATGCATCAGGGACCCTAATGAAGAACTGTGTCGGTCACAACGCATTGGTCATTTTAAAAACATATTGCCATGTCAAATAAAGGCATTGTAATTTTGCCCAAACCCTACAGTATGCCTTGGATTATTTTTGAAGGAGATTTGCATTTGATGTGTATTTGAAAGCACATTCCACTCATGTAATGAGCCCTTCACAAGATGGAATAACCTCTAATACAGTATATAAGGAAAAGTGGAAAATAGACAAATTAAGCAACGATCCACTATCCTACTAATGTGTCATGGAGAAAACGTAATCACTGCCTGGATTACATTCCAATCCAGGAAGTGTGGCATCATTATATTGCACAGAGGTCATAAGGAGGTCAGCAGGGATGGTTTGCACATGACTTCGACTCCAGTCTCGGTTTGGTTGATTTAGGTAACACTTGGTTATGGTTAGAGAAACATGGTTAAATGTTGAAAATGCAGCCCAGTATCCTAGGGATTGTCCATATTGAATGACTTTACGCCTCATGATTTAGATCCAATGCCTACATTCAATGCCAATGCAGTAAGTAGCATGTCTGTTATATGGAAGTAAAGGTGTGGGGCCCGGGGGGGTGGACGGGCGTGGAGCATGCCTGACTTTCATGCAGACTTTAGAATTAGTGTCCCTTCACAGACGTGCAATTAACGCTTGCCTTTTTATTAACCGTAACCACAGTCTTTCCCTAACCATAACCACGTGTTTTAACTATAACTTAACCAGTTTGTTTTCCATAACCACGATTGTTGCTGAACCTTAACCGTTCAATAGGTGCTATGTGCTAGAGTTAAATTTAGAGTAACGGCCAATGTTATCTTATTGCAGTTATATCTGGGCTGATAAGTTACTAGAAATGTCAAAGACATGTGTGAGTTCATTTAGAAACAGTGTCCACCAGAGAGTACTGACTGAAGTTTATTTTCAAAGTGTAAAATGTCCTTCTCACTACATATCCTGGTCACAATACATATTTTTGACGTTGTTAAATCTTAATTGGAAGTGCTTGGAGCCACACCTGGAGGCTGCTGGGAATTGGCACTGTTACTCTCTGTTTATTCCAATTATTTGTTGATTTCTCTGTCTTGGCCTCCCTAATTTACACTTTGTTTCTCACCTCCTGCCTCTCAAGTTCTCTCTTGCCTCCCTGTATCTCTTAATTGTCTCCTCTCCATTTTATTGTTATCACAATAACCTAATGGCCTGTGCCTCCAGAACAGCCTAATTGCTACAAACCAACACGTGAGAAGGGCTTTGGCCTCTCGTTGAGGTTAAATTGTTAGCTGAGTCTTTTTAGTATCGGTAGCATTGTACTGGGAAGTGTTCAGGACTGTGTAATGGAAGAATAGATGTATCTTGATTACACATATACATAGATATAGCTTACTGCTACAAACCATTAGAGTGCTGTGTTTGTATTCTTGGCATCATCTCCGAGGTGGATATGGTCCCAGACAGGGTTGCTGTTGTCTCTTCTCCAGTTTGTGAAATAACTGCTCAGAATATGGAGAGTTTCTGTAGGCTACAGCGTAACTCTCGGTGTAACACTGACACTCTGGCATCCTGCCAGCTGCTGTCAGTCCAACATAGAAAGGGACTCGTCCTTCTATCCGGCTGAGACGAAAAGGAGCATTTCTGATATTTCCCCTTTTTAAATAGAAACACTATTATTAATTATTTTAAAATGTCACATTAGCTTAACTAATACAAGGGATAACTTTAACCTTTTTATGAAAATGTTAAAATGATCAAAGTGACCAGACAGCTGCTTGCAGTTTGTTTTGTGTTTATTTCTTCCAATTTGGGGGTTGAGGGAAAGTCATGCAGAGGACATTTTGAAAGGATCAATAATTCAATTCTATTAAACTAATCCCCTGTTAAGTATGGCTTGTGTGGAGCAGTGATCCACAACAAGCTGACGTTTGATCATGCAACATGCTTTATTTATACATCAGTAGTAAAAACCTGTGTTTCTTCTGTCAAATCAGTGTAGCGCTTTTACTGTTTTTTGGCATCAATAATTAAAGCAACATTGAATTCAGTTCATTGGCTGGTAGGCAACAACTTCAAGCATGATGGTGCGTTTGATTAGTGTGTGTTGCTGTTAAAAAAGTAAACACTGCCATCAAATGAAGCTGTGTGCGTTTTCTGACCACTGCCAGTCGCTGTTCATATTTAAATATTTGTCTTGTGATAATGAGATTACGAATCTGTTTTCTTTCATGATGACTGAAGGTGACCTATCGGAGCTACAGTATCTCAAGCTTTACAGGGGTGAGAGCAGATGGCAGAGATGTGACTTGGATGAGGCAAATCTCACGTCAAGTCCATTCATCGCTGAATCGCTGTGATTTGTCTCGCTTCGTATCTGAGTGTAATGATGCCTCTGGTTTGAAATGCTGTTTTAAGTTGGAGCTGAAATCCTGTTGAAAGCCGCACTGATGATTTATTTACAACTTTTCCTTTTTTTTTATGATGTACTGCTCCTTCCCTCTTGTCGTCTTGTTATCAGAGGCAGATATGTTTCTGCTCCTTTGACTGTACTCGTCATAATTTTTTTTATCAAAAAAAAAAGTCACAGTATAAAAACATGTGACTGATGCTGTTTTCTTTATTATTTTGAGTCAAAAGTCTGTGTGTATTTGACTGTGCTAGACAGACACAGAAAAAATTATCAGGAGTGCTCTTTTAGATAATGTTTGCTCTTGTATGTATAATAATAATAATACATTTTATTTGGAGGCGCCTTTCAAGACACCCAAGGACACCTTACAAAATACAAGAGATAAAAACAGCAGGACATTGGAAGGGAGAGGAGACAAACAAAACCAGAGATATGGTGGAGACATATGAAGAAAACAAGAAAGAGAAGAGGGAGGGAGGACACAGAATGATGGAAACTACAGAGAGTAGGCCAGTTTGAACAAGTGAGTTTTGAGGTGGGACTTGAATGTTGTAATAGTTTCAGACTGTCGGATGTGTGGAGGGACGGAGTTCCAGAGTCTGGGACCAGTGCAGCTGAAGGCCCTAGCACCCATGGTGCTGAGGCATGATGTGGGGATTGTCAGTAGACCAGCTGAGGATGAGAGGAGGGAGCGGGAGGGGGTATACTCCTGAAGGAGGTCAGATATGTAGGTGGGGGTGAGTTTGTGGAGGGCTTTGTAGGTGAGCAGAAGGTTTTTGTAGTTGATCCGGGATTGAACAGGGAGCCAGTGAAGTTTCAGGAGAATGGGGGTGATGTGCTCAGAGGATTTGGTGCGGGTCATGATCCGGGCAGCAGCGTTTTGGATGATTTGAAGTCGGTTGAGCAATTTGGTGGGAAGGCCAGAGAGAACAGCATTGCAGTAGTCGATCCGTGATGTGACAAATGCATGGACCAAGACTTCTGTACTGGATTGGGACAGGGACGTATGTGTATGCACACATACACACAAATATATCTCTGTGTATGTGTGTTAAACTCACTGATCATGCCAGCTGGCCTCTGCAGCCCTCTGGCCTGGCTTTCTTCCAGATGCAGGGAACTGAAGTTGTAGAACAATCCCCTGTCCCTCACTCCCAGACTCCCTACAGCTCCTACACATCTGGCTTCCCCAGATGTGGGTATAAAAACAATGCACACGCTCAGTTTCCATCTGCTGCCAACACATGCTGACCCCCCAGAGAGCCCACTGGGTTTATTTAAGGATTCTCACTCCGGTGTCAGAGGTGTGGGGAAAATAAGTCTGCTCACTTATTTTTTTGGCTGATGAGAGCATTTATGATATACATGTTGAGTATGTGTCATGGTAAGAGGCATAAAACTAGTGTTTTATTAAGTTTGGGCAGTTTGAAGGTGGAAAGCTTTAACTCCTGCTTGTATGGCAGCCTCATGGTAATTAATGCTAATAGCCCCACAATGTAATGCAGTTGTTTATACCATCCCATACTTTTAATAGTATTTAAAGGGTCATTCACGCAAATTACGAAAAGATGTTTTCCCATGTACCTCTAGTGGTATCTCTCCATGCAGATTCTATTATTTCCAGCTTTGCAGTCAAAACTTCATCCAGTGAAAATGCAAGCAAAGTCTACCAGTTATCCAAAACATCAGCTATTGAATTTTTGGATGTCTTTTCTGTTTTTTTAATGCTGTGCTGCGACCACCACATATAAAATCCTGTCTGGCTTTTGTGAAGGAGTGGAGGCAGAAATCTAATATGCTGTAACTAACTATAAAACTATGCATGGCTACAGTAGACATCCACTAAGGTACAGTACGGGAAATCATTGGGGTCTGTAGGGGGCCTGAATCTTAAATTTCAATTATTAAAAAAGTGACACTCTCACCAGTAATATTTATTACTGGTGAGAGTGTCCGTAGCTGCTGAATAGCTTCAGTGCCACAATATTTGCACCATACCCCAAATAACAATGAATAGCCTGAACATAAAGATGAAGTACATCAGAGGATTTTGTAGCCTGGTGTGTATGACTGTCTGTCATAATCAAAGCCAAAAACTTGATGCCAAGGCATTTCCTCCAGTCAGTTTGTGGACTAAATGAATGTCTGTGCAGAACGGATCATATTAGTGACATTCTGAACAGCAAAGAGCCAGAGTCGACATGTTTCATTTCGCTGATCAGAAGAACAATTGGCAACGTGTGATGTTGAACGTGCATCACAATACTAACTTTATACAACACATTAAACTTTACTGCAGTTCATCTTTCTGTTACAATGCAGATTAAAGCAGTGACTGTACTTGACAGTAAAGAGGGTGACCCTTTTACGTTTAATCTGTTATAACTAACAAGATCTGCAAGGCTGGAAAGCTGACATTAAAAAAATAACCTATGGAGTAATAGGGAAAACATACGCATGGAGATGTGGTTGACTCATGACTGTAGAGCACTGAATACTGTCCTCCAAGTTCAATTCCTCCCCTGAATCTTTCACCCAAAGATCATCATTTTTAATTCAATCACTTAATTGTGTGTGTGTGTGTGCGTGCGTGCGTGCGTGCGTGCGTGCGTGTTTTCAGGGTCGATAACAAACCTCTCCTGTTTTTTGAGAGGGGCGTGAAGGAGTCAGCAGCTATCTTGTGATGCAGCATATGACTGAGAGAGACATAACAGGGAGGAAAAAAACAAGGGAGATAATGCAGTAAAGTAAACAGTAATAGGAAGTAAATAGCAAGATAGAAATATAAGTGCAGCATATGAGGGAGAAATTAAAGGATCAAGGAAAGAGTGAGAATGAGAAAAAGGGGTACAGGAAGTGCCAGAGAGAGAGAGAGACAGAGAGAGAGAGAGACACAGAGAGAGACAGAGAGAGTTCACTGTTGTTCTCATGTAGTCGCTCTCACACTTTCAGTCTGCCCTGGACTGGACTGGATACAGTGTTTTGGGAGTTCATTTTGTTTTGGTCTTGTGTACTTACTTTTATTTTGGAAGGGACTGGATGCTTGCCATCGGCAGTAACTTTTTCCTCCTGCCTAAGATCCAAACCGGACAGTATGCTGAAGTTTAGCATCACCCACTGCTCCAGGTGTGGGTGTGAATGAGTGTGTTTGTCGTGTGATCCTGTGGTGCAGCACTGCTGTCTCTACAGGGAGCTGATTTACCTTTTTTATTTTTTTTTATTATTTGTTTATGATGCAGATATGGTACTTTTATATTTCATTATGTATGAATTGTGTCTCTTTGCCTGTTTCACGGGTTTCATCTGTTGGGGTGTTGTTGCAGTGACTTAACGCTCTGTCTCTCTGTCTGACATTTCGTCTTTTCTCTTCCTCTCTTTTCCTGCAGTCACAATGAGCGAAAGGTGACCTGTAAGCACCCGGTGTCAGGCGTCCCCTCCCAAGACAACTGCATCTTTGTCGTAAATGAACAGTAAGTCTCTCTGCACTCTGACACACCCATGCATCATTGTATGACTCTGATGTCTGCACTGATTGGAAAAGGTCAAAGGAAACACTTATAGATGGAGTCATTCATCAAACCACTGTTCGGTTAATAAACAAGCGTAACTTACAATTGGACCAGACAGGAGCCAAGAGTAGCCACAAGAGTAGCTAAGCAGGATAAGTTATCTTGGATGTACAGGGTTTCCAAGCTAAATATTCCCATTATTTAATGTATAGACCCTGCAAGCTGAATCGGAATACATTATTTGGATATGAACATATAAGGACCAGCATCTGAATTTTTCCAGTTTGTTTTTTCCTCCTGACCTGATTGACTCAGTTGTCTGCAAATGTCGCACCACTTCCTCTCATCACTCAAATCAGAACACAAAGACCTTAAACTCACAAACTACTAACTCACTCTTTACTCACTAAAATCTGTTTAGAAATCATAAAAAAACATAATATCGTAAAAAAGGTAAGACCACTTTATAACTTGGTCTTACCTTTTTTATGAATCAGATTGAGACTTTTCCTTCTGTATCACATGGTCCAGGTGATTATTGTCTACACTGTGAACAGAAACTGCCAGAGGCCAATGCAGCAGGCTTTCCCATGATACAAACCTGGCAGGATGTAAAATAGACTATAGCATAAAATCACTGAAACAGGAAGTTGAAACAGAGAAACAAAAAAAAACAAAAAAAAAAAACAAAAAAAGCGACTGGAAATAATTAATGAATAAAAACAGTATTTGTGTTGAAAAGAGAAATTTAGAGCAGTGGAGTGGTCATTATTACATCATGACTGTGGAAATGTACAGTGTGCTGATTTCAACATGTCATTCATTAGCTTGCTTCTCCATAATGGCCCTTAGCAATTATTTGAGACAGAATACGGCATTTACCTCGGAAATTATGCAGATGTTGCCTTTGCAACCTTGCATTTATGTGAGACATGTACTATATGATAACCATCTATAATCAGCAGACATAAAGCAATGATTCAATGGTGCATACAGGTCAGCTTCCTCTTGAATGAGAGCATCTGAATTGGCTTCAACAGTGGTGTCGTGGAGGAATGGCTGCATCATCATCCATGACTATTTCTTTTAAATGTAATAATGAGAGGCAGTTTGTTATGTGTGTGCAGCTGTGAGGACATAAACAGAGCGTCAGTGTGCAGCTGATTGACGCTGCAGCTCTCCAGCAGAATGGACGCCCACACTGAGAGAAGAACAACTGGGTGCTTATCAGAGTCCGCAGTCTGTATAGCGTGCAAAATCCTCTGTCTGGTTTTCATGACACATAATAATAATGGTAGAATCCTTTTTTCAATCCCTTTTCTGAGCCCATCCTTTCTCTTAGGGCATTGTTGTCTGGGCTTCCTGGAGGTGGTGGTTGGATAAAGAAGCAGTGGATTGTTCAGTTTGCCTGATCCATACTACAGCTGTACAAAGGCCAACAGCCTGGTGTCTGTTTCTGTTTCTGCTTGTCAAACACCTCTCTCTCTCATGCGGTCTACATACAGCGGGTAAAATATGCATTGAACACATGTATTTTCTCAGTAAATATATTTCCTGTCATGAAAATGTATGTTGGACAACAATTACAAATGACAGTTTTTGTCTTGCAGTTACACAGCATGGAAAACATATCTCAGGGTTTTGTGGCATTGAAAATAGATCATTCGAATCATATAAAAATACATAAAAAATGTTTTGTTATAATATGTTTTATTTTGTTATAATAATAATAATAATAATAATAATAATTGAGCTGTGTAAAAAGTGTGGAGACCCCTGCTCTAGTGTGTTCCTAGCTTCAATCAGACAGATGTACACGTGTGTATTGCATGGGTTGTTACCGACATCTGGTGAACATTTCATGTCAATAGCACTTTAAGAAATATATTTACTGAGGAAAAATGGTGATGTGTTCAATACTTATTTTATCCGCTGTACATGTCAAACATGACTGTCTGATTGAAGCTAGGAACACACTAGAGCAGGGGTCTCCGCACTTTTTACACAGCTCTATTATTATTATTATTATTATTTTTATTATAACAAAATAAAAACATTATAACAAAACATTTTTTATGTATTTTTATATGATTCGAATAATCTATTCTCAATGCCACAAAACCCTGAGATATGTTTTCCATGGTGTGTAACTGCAAGACAAAAACTGTCATTTGTAATTGTTGTCCAACATACATTTTCATGACAGGAAGCCGTATTGTGTGTTAGCTCCGACAAACACTGTCACAAATAATTGCGCCAAAGACGTTATTAGCAGTTTCTGATCTGCCAAAGCTATGGTTATGATTTTGTTGGATACCACAAAATGGTTTTGTAAAATATTGTGTTTTGGGTTTGGATGTATTGTTTGTTCAAGAGTAACTTAACACCCCCTAAATCGTGTTTTTGCTGACCTCCTGTGTTTTACCCTCTCCCCTTGCTGGAGTGATTTAGCGAGACACTTTGTTGTCATGGTTAAAATAAGAACTATTTTCATTACATTACAGCTATTAACAGCTAAATCTATTATTATGAAATAAACGATTAACCCCTGCATTCCACAGTCTGATAAGAACAGTGTCAATCAGGTTCACTCTTGATCAAAGCTGCGATGACTTGATTTTAACAGCTATTGCTTCTATTTTTTTCTATCTTCTACTCTCTGTGTTTGAAATCCATCTTTCTTCCTGTCTCTTTGCCTCCTTTGTCTGTATCACTGCAGATCTACATGCTTTGTTTATGGCTAACACAGATGCTACAGACTCACAGACTGAAAGAGAAAATGTCTTTGCGTGTTTTCCCTCTCTTGCTCTCTGCTGTCCGTATGACTGACTGCTGGATGCTCCCTACCCATCAACTCCAAAACGGGCTCCATTCTGTTGATGAAACGCACAAATTCTTTCAAAGGAACTACTTTCTACTCCCCAAGAGACAAACTAGACAAACTGCAAAAAATCAGGATGGCAGGGCTTAAATGAAATTTAGGACCGTATCTTCTGAGAAAGACAAACAAACGGCAGCAATTACACGCACCACCTCCAAAAGAGTCGTCAGGATGCTATTTCAATCCATTCTCGTCTCCGAACTTTGCAGCTGAGATACTAACCCCGCCCCCACCGCCACATACACACACGTTTACACACACTGTTTTGCTGCTAACAAGTTCAGTCGGCATGTGGGCCTACCACCCGCAGGAAGAACCGTTGGGGTCGGATACAT
>CALSCE010010897.1:403734-454411 GCA_943593645.1 Bovichtus variegatus | reverse complement strand
TTCAGTCGGGCAGCACTTCTCTCTCTCACTGTTTCTCACACACACTCTCCATAGCTTTCACACTCAACCCATTCCTCTCCCATCCCAATTATCTCCTCTGTCAAACCGGTCCTGCTAAGGACTGCTGAAATATGTGTGTGTGCCTCTGTGTGTGTCTGTTATGTAAATGAGCTGTGCATGGTTTATATTTTTAAACTTGTTGAGCAGAGAGGAGGTGAGAAAGTCACAAGGAACGAAAGGTGCATCACTGCAGTTTCACCTCGTTCCTTCCCAACTGGCACAAAGACGGCGATGCATGCTAAATATCTTTGCTTTTAAATTCAGAAGTAACTTGCATGCATAATGAATGTTACTAAATATGCAGACACACAAACCCTGGCGCTTGTGGCTGCAAGGTTCATTACAGCCTTTAACAAAAAAGTAATGAAAGAATTGATTAAAAAAAGTCAATATTTTGCTATTTTTAGAGCCTTACCAGCTGGTAAAAATTGTGAGGTAAAGTGTGTCATGAGGGTGGGGCTAGAGGAACGCACACAGAGTAAGAAAGGGTTCAATCACTGTGGAGCATAAATTGGTTAAGTAAACCTCAGGTCATCCTTCTTGATGTTTCTCGTGTACGAGCGGAAATTTTGTCCTGATAGTGGCACTTGAAGAAAGGTCATATGGCCAACAAAATCCTTAGGAATTATCCTGAATATTCACAGAAAATCTATTGGTGATCTAGTCAGTAGTTGTCTAGATATCTCACTCTGGAGCAGAGATATCCAAGAAACGGGTTAGCTGGTGTTCTGAAAACAACAGGAAGTTGTATGTTGCAGTTTGGCCCGCTGGTTTCAGCTGTTGCAGCAGCAACGGCTGTGACATACAGTTCATGGAGGCAATTAAGGTATTTATTTATTTAACCTTAATGTCCACTGGGGAGTAAACATACATAAATCCCCTTAAAAATCATTAAAAAGATCTTAAGAACTTGTCTGAGAATCATTGGGTTTTTAAGTTTTCTTGTGTGTCAAAGTAATACAGTGATTTTTTCTGCACATCCATGGGTACACTGCGAACAGGAATTGCTAATAGCTAATTCAGCATAGTTTTAATGGTGCCAATTTGACCAAATGTACACAAATCATCATGTTGCATGATTATTGCATGCATTGATGATTTAATGGAAACTTGCTATTTGAGAGCATAAGATTGTCTTTTGTAATAGTTGTCTCTCTGGGCCTATGCAGGGATTCATTCACCGAAATCAGCCCTGTTATAAAACAATGCAGGTGGCTGTGTTGGTGGGATTGTGTTGTTTAAGATATTGATGAGACAATGAAATACAATCCAGGAAGTGCAGTTGTAGAAACATAAATGCCTTTGAAGGCTTATCAGATGCCCAAAACACTGAACAATGGTTTGTAATACAGACACATTTTTACATCTCTGCAAAGTAATCATGGTGGCAAATATGTTCTCTTTTGCCATGACGATCACAAGGTTAACATTAGAAACATGCACCATGAAATATGCATGTAGTATTGTAGTACTGTATTTGATGTTATATAAAGGTGTCTTAGTGCCACATGATACCTCAAGCCTCTTCATTCCTTTTCCCTTCCTCTCAAAGCTTTAAATGAACATGAAAATAAATGAGTACAAACCCTACCCTTTCCCTCCAGGCTCAGGATCTTCTCTGTCTCAGAGAGCTCCTCGGATTTAATGCATCACAGAGGTGATTCAAGTGATGCTTGAGGAACTGCTAAAAAACAGCTTTGCTTATGTCACTCTCAGAAGCCACTGATCGTGACTGCAGAGGGTATGCTCACATTTTTATGACCAACATCTATCTTCCTTCCTCTCTGGTCTCTTGAGAAGATGAGTGTGTTTGAGATTTAGAGAATAATTTATCTCAGGTGGTTAAATTGAAATCTGCATTAAACTCTCCTTTTTTCAGCCAGTTCCTTGCAAATAGCAGACATTTGGATCACATTTTTAGACAGATCAACACATATAATAAAACACACTTTTATTTTAAAATCTCAAATGCTGAATATTCAGCATTTATCATTTAATAATCCAAATACATTCACAAATGTATCAAACTTTATGACCTTGCTCTTGGGCCAGCCGAAGCTGAGCCTCTATTGATCAGAGGCTACTGAGCAACAGTACTACTGACCCAGTTAGTGAGAGCCCTGCGGGTATACACTTAGTAAAAGCTCCATCATTTTCCACACATTTGTTCCCTGTCAAGCACTAAGGGGTCATTAGAATGATGTTGAAACTGAAGCAAAGGTGGGGAAGTTGTTGTGGAAGGTGTTTGTGGAGACCTGCTGTATATTTGTATCAGCCATTGAGAAACTTAAAACTGCTGGGCTTTGGGCTGTGGATTTCTTGTGGTGGTGCAAGCATCTTATTAATCATCTAAATCATCAAAATATATATATGAAATGCATGCAGATACGTGTAATCTGAGCTGTATGCAATCAGAACACACCGAACAATGAACCGAGTTGCTTGAAAGATATTCACCTGATTTCTTTTTATCTTATGACCAAATACCTACGGAACTAATGACATTCCCATGAGCCTCAGCTGCACTTTAGCACGAACAAGCAAATGTTAGCTTGCTGACAAGCTACATTAACATTATACCTCCTTAACATTAGCATATTAGCATTGTCATTGTGAGCATATTAGAGACTATATATAGAGTCTTAGTCTTGTTATTGCGTCTCTTGCGAGTCTGCCATCTTTATTGATGAGCGATACTAAATCATTGGAGTTACAGAGGAATTCCTCTCATGCAGACAATCCAATCATTTACTTTTAATATAGAAGTAACATCACCATTCATCATGTGCTGATGATAATACTAACAACCAGACAGCAGCCAAGGACTTGTCTCCTACATATCCAAGCATGGACACAGCACTTGTATTGCATCTGGTCTTGCTGAATGAGCAACCAAACAAACATCCACCAGGGAAAAAAACTTCACTGCTAACACCAGTTTGCAGGCTAGATAGCTCAATAGCTAATCAGGTGTAGAGCATTAAATATACAATAAATGTTGGTCCGTATTCTTACAATACTAACAAAGCAAAGTTGTCCCTTGGCTTGGAAGCTACACTAAAGGCAGGGGTGAGCTCGAAGAGCACTGGTGTGTGCGACAAGTTGTCCAACCACACCTGAAGGCAAAAGTGTTTGTAGTTGTTCCAAATCGCCACGCTCAAAGACAAAAAAAAAAAAAAAAGACTACTGTCATAGAGAGGAGGAGCAAATCCAACAAGAATCTGAGAGATGTATATCCAAATATCTTTTTTCTTACTTCAATTCTAAATGTAATTATTAGCAATATATTTTCTTCTTTCCCTTCTTAACCATGTCTAGCCTTCACATCTCCCTATAAGAAATATGATTTCTCCTTCTGCACTGCCCGAGGCTATTTAATAGAAGTCACTGCTTCATAGCTCTTCAGCTATTCAAATGTCACTCACTAAGTAGAAGTTTAAATTTAAGGGATTCCTAAAACCCAAATCTAGAAAATGCCCAGGGGGAAGGTTTTCTCCTCATCTCATTAGAATGCACTGTATGCTTCTGCACCTCTTGCTTTTATTAATGACTCTCTAGTTTCGTTTTTCTCCCTGTTTTGTGATATATTCAACTCTCTAATATCTTGTTCTGTTCATCTCCCTGATGTTTTGTTAATAGCCTACTGCTCTTCCCATCCTAACAAGTTTAGAAGGAGGAGTTTTCAAAGGTGTGTCAAGCTCATCTGGCTCAGCTTTGACAATTAGTTCTTTTTTCTTTCTCTCTTCCTGCTTCTTAAGTCTGTCTCCTTACTTAATTATTAAAAGATTCTGCTCACGTTTCTCCAGTGTCTGATTGTACAAATAACAGAAAGATAAGAAGTTGGGAAAACAATAGAAAATGATAACAGACGATTGAAAATCTGAAAGAGAGAGAGACAAAGATGAAGAGAAAAAGAGAAATGGTGATATAGAGCTAATGGGAGGCTCTGAACGCTCAAAGCGGTGTTTGGGAAGGATGATGGGAAAAAAAGTATGGTTTTAAATTAATAATCAGATTGCCTGGAGGGAGGTAGATTGGTGTTGGAAGAACAAAGAGTTTGGGCCTTGACCATGAAACCTTCCTGTTTTCACATGGTCTCACGCAACGTTTCACTTGCACATACAAGAAAAAGATATTGTAGTCGACTTTCCTCATGGATGTTAGGCCTGTTACGATATTTACGTTATCGACTTATGGTACGATATATGGACAAGATCTAAATCAATTTCACGTTATCAAATTATTGTTCACAGCTCCGGCATGGGAACATTTTCTATTTAAGCTGAATGAGACAGGAGTGTTTTCATTGATACTATTTCTAACTTATAGTTAATATGTTTTTACTTTGCACTTTTTGTTAACAAAAGGTCCGAACCATTGAGAAAGTGAATTGGCAGTATATTGCCTGTAAAGGATACCCTTGTCCCAAATGCTTAATATTTATTTAAGTGCATATTTTGTTAACCTAGGTTGGTTTGGTAACCTTTGTTAGTCCCTTTTATTTATTGTTTTGGTTGTGTAATTTTATTTTATTTATGGTTTATTTATTTAGGATTTAAGATTACAATTCCAATGTGTGAATTTTCTTAAGAATCAAAAGTGAATCGCTCTTAGACAGGGTCTTCTTGCGTTATTATGCTATCGTATTTTCATAGTGGCATAAAATGGTCTTACAAATGACAAATAAGCAATTCATCGCAATTATTTCTGGGACATAATATATATTGTTCGACAAAAGTAGTTATCATGACAGGCCTAAGTGACTGACTACCTTCATTCCTGTATTATTTTATGATTTTCCTTTTTTCTATTTTTTAACGTCTTGATTTCTGTCATTATTTATTTGATGTAGCATGACTGAGTTTTATTCAAATTTCAAAGTCACAATTTTATTTTTGTCATTCTCTCTCCCTCCCTTGTTCTGTTTCTAGCACAAATTGTGGAAAGCTTGTCCACCCTGACAAGCCCACAGAGCCCCTCAGCAGGTAACCATCCCCCACGTCACTGGAAGAGCTGCTTTGGCTTTTGCTTCCCTCTCAGATTCTTTGAATACAAGTGTGCTTGTGTCAGTGACTAAACCCGGAAGTTGTTGCATGCAGAATGTGTTATTAGCCGAGGGTAAGTTCATATAACACCTCCACATCTGGGAAAGTACACTTGTCGTCTTGACCGGTCAGATGAGAAGATCAGTATCAACGTGTGTTGAAATAATATTTTTAAAACAAGACATTGTGGTTTTAGAGAGAATAAGGAGGATATTTATTGACCGACCGGCATCTTCAGGTGTGGCTTGGTTCACTCTCTAGTTAGTCACTGGTGATGTTGTTGACAGCCACTCCTAAAACTGCAAACATTACTTTATCTAACTATCACCCACCCCTACGATATTTTTTAATATTCCACATATTCCACGTCCAAAACATATTGGTCTCACAATGAAGTTGTCCTTTATACTACTAGAGTTGCGGAAGTCTTCAAACTATTTCCCTTGACCATGCACCTTTGGAAGTACGACGTTTTATCTACACCTCATAGCGTTATCACGTGACTGTGTCTGCGGAGGATTGGATGCTTCCTATAGAAAGGTTTACTGCTAAGTTCTAAATTGTATTTCCTCATATCTCTTGAAAACACTTTAGCTGTAGCTAATAATCTCTGTGTAGCTTGTCCAAGTTTGTTTTCAAGTGTGGTCGAAATGTGCCGCCTCTTGTGACCAACGCCCCCCCCCCCCCATGCCAGGTCTATTTCTTTTAAATTGCTACTCAAATATTTCCATACATTTGATAGTGGAGATGCTGTGTAAATACAATTGCTGCGTCCTCACGTCTCTCTCTCACATCCCTGCTGGAATGAGATAAGACACGAGGAAGAGATGCAAGTGAAAGAAGTGAGGAGGCACATTAGCTAAATGGAAAGCACCCATATCTGAAGTCTTTTCAAACAGTAATCTTCCCATTTTATGGGAGAAAAGAGTCTGCTTAAGTTCCCCATCCCCAATAAACAGCAGATAACTTTTTAATAGGAAGCATTTGGGAAAGCCACAGTCCCAAGCCAGAGAAAACGTCCTCTAACTTAATCTCATTATTATACATTGTATCATTAGTGACATACATTATTTCTGTTGTAGCTACTTATGGTTATGGCATTTTGTTTTATATATTGTCATTACGATAGTATAGGGGCTTGGCAGCAGCTGATAATTATGATGGGACCCAGTACTTACTCAGAATCTACAGAAAGTTATTTTCATTCAGTGTCTGCTGTGCCGTGCTGTTCTACCTGTAGATCTTACCATCAAGTAAAGGCTGTTAGTTTCCCCATGCTTCCAGTAACCGTGGCAAACTAGCTAAACGTATCTCTGTATTGGACACAGAGACATGATATTGATCTTCTCATGTGGCTCCGTTAGACGACCGTTTATTTCAGTAAATTCTAATTAGTGAAACATCACTGCGCTAGCAAAGAAAAGCAAAGTAATAGCACATTGATCCAAAATGTCAGGATGCCTCTTGCAGCTTTGTCTTCAGCTCCATTCATCTTTAATTCAAGGTTCCCTTCCTCTGAGAGTTGTTCTTCTGCTTGTTTCCACCTCATGCTAACACTAACTTTATTTCAGACTCTGTGTGAATTGCTTGATGAGCCGCTATGCAACGCTAATGCACAAATTATATTCTGGATGATTAATGTGTTTGCCAACCTCTCTGAATAATAACCCTGTGTGTAATTTAATAGGAACTTTTTTTTTGTTGGCGTCCAAATCAAATGAAATCGCTTTTTCCTTCTGCGGTGGTTTGTATTTCCTCTAAAATGATCAAATGAAATCAAGTGTTGGGCTGCCAATGTGACTACACACACATTTTACTTGCCGAATGACAGGGTATGAAAGTACAGGCCCTGTATTTTCTCCCAGTTAAACCATCAAACTGTCTAATAGTGAACTGCGACCCATTAATCAAATCCAGAAACATAAAAGTAAGAGAAATCCATTACTGAGACATACTGTATACCATGAGTAATTCTCACAACTAGGGCAAACATGATTTAGCCAAGAAGTACTGGCGTCATTTAGCGTTAGAAATCTGTCTGCTCACAATTTTCTTTACATATCACATGTTGTATTTAGGATAGTATCATTGCACCTTTAAATGCTTATATTAGAGATTATATTGTATTTTTTTATTTCCTCTGTTTTATTCATGTTATTAAATTTTAGTAAGAATTGTCCCTGTTTTCTTATCTGCTTGTGTTTGAATTTGACATTTCTTCCATGTTACTTGTTGTCTTGATAAATTCAGAACATTTCATGTCATACTCGCCACTGTGCTGCCCTCAGCTTCTCTCTTTCACGGAAACACTGTTTTTATTCAATATCAATTCCAATCACTTCACGTTCACCATTTTTTCCCCCCTAATCGTTTAGCTAATGTCATTAAAACTCAACACTTCCTGCATAGATGTGTTGGATTAGAAGCCTCCCACATATCAAGGGCATACTCCCTACTATTCCTGAGAAGCTACAGACAAGTTTCAGTGCCTGCTTTTACTTGAGAAATTACAGCAGATAAAAATAATTCAGGGGTGCCACAGTAATGTTTATTGGAACATACTTTCAGGTCTCTCAGTGTAGCTGACCTCTGGAGTGTTGTCATGTGTTCCAGTGCAAAGGGTATTTTGAGAATCAGATGCTAAAGAGCAGCTTTTTAGTTTTGTTCACTGCATCTATGGTTTATTTTTGTCTTATATATTTGTTCTGAAACTTACATACTTTTTAGAATGAACTGCTTGATGTGGGCATGAAAGTTCATTCTTGACATTGGGATTTTCAACTGCATCTCACAGTATGTATGTGTGTCATCATGTCACCTAGCTGTGGAGCATTGGTCATGTGGTAATGTGGCCGTGTAGGGGGGCTGGGGGATCTAAACCCATGAATTGGTACAACAATGTTGATGAGCTGATGGAAGACTGTAAATTGAAGTTCAAAGCTCCAAAGAGTCCGTCAGTCAGTTCTGATCTGACAGTGTAGTCAGATACTGTTCACGGGTGATTTTATTACCATTGTCTGTTTCAGAACTAGTATTTCTTGTAGCGACAATAAAGTTACCATTGTTATGTTACAACAATGAGAAATTTCCTTTGGCTGAAACCACAAGTACAGAGAACAACAAATGGATGTTTAAAATAGTGCTGAGTCATTAGTAACATCATTCACATTCAAAGCAAATAAACAGAGGTACTCGAATCCCATTGGAAGACATATCCATCAGGATAAAAAACTACATTTTATTCCATTGCACAGCTCTCTGATCCTGCTTAGATGACTGAGTAAGGGCCTGCATTGCCGGCGCTCACACAAACCGGTTTCATCAGCAAGTCACTGAAAAGGGAGTAAACAGAGCAGCCAAAAAAAAAGGGTTTATAGAGGAAACGTTTATAAAGAAATTAAAAGGCAGATGAGATGAGAGTGTAAAGGTTTGAAAATCAAATCAAATCAAGTTTATTTATATAGCCCAATATCACAAATTATACATTTGTCTCAGTGGGCTTTACAGCCTGTACAAAGTACGACACCCTCTGTCCTTAGACCCTCACATCGCACAAGGAAAAACTCCCTTAAAAGATACCCCACAATTAGTGGGGGAAATATGGAAGAAACCTCAGGGAGAGCAACTGAGGAGGGATCCCTCTCCCAGGACGGACAGACGTGCAATAGGTGACGTGTGTACAGAAGAAACAGCATAGTTAAAAATACAACATGGACAATCTATGCGACAGAAAACATGATACGATGGTATATAAAAAAGATGGATCCAGGGGGATGTCAAGGCTTCCTGGTGTCAGGCAGGACCAGGGCAACAGATGCAGCCACGATTCGCGGTCCAAAAGTAATCTTTAATAATGGCAACCTGCCAGATAAGGGACACAGAAACTCCGGGGATGATGCCCCGGATGGTGAGTTAGTAACATGCATTTAAGGGACATGAATGCATATCAAAATAGAGAGGGAGAGGAGGAAAACGAGAAAGATAGGGAAGAGGAGAGGAGTGAGTCCCCCGACAGTCTAAGCCTATAGCAGCGTAACTAGGGGCTAGTCCAGGGCAAACCTGAGCCAGCCCTAACTATAAGCTTTATCAAAGAGGAAAGTCTTTAACCTGCTCTTAAATGTGGAGACGGTGTCTGCCTCCCGAACACACACTGGGAGCTGGTTCCACAGTAGAGGAGCTTGATAGCTGAAGGCTCTGGCTCCCATTGTACTTTTAGAAACCCTAGGAACCACAAGTAACCCTGCACTCTGGGAGCGCAATGCTCTAGTTGGTTTATAAAGTACTACGAGATCTTTAAGATAAACTGGAGCCTGACCATTAATCGCTTTGTAGGTCAGGAGAAGGATTTTGAATTCTATTCTGTATTTTACCGGGAGCCAGTGCAAAGCAGCTAATACAGGAGTAATATGGTCTTGTTTCCTAGTTCTTGTCAATACTCGTGCCGCAGCATTTTGAATCAACTGAAGAGTTTTAAGGGATTTTTTGGGACAACCAGATAATAAGGAGTTGCAGTAATCCAGCCTTGAAGTAACAAATGCATGGACTAGTTTTTCGGCATCTTTTTGAGACAGGATGTGCCTTATTTTTGCAATGTTACGCAGATGAAAAAAGACAGAAAGAGGGAAAAACTGATTGGCTGTGCAATCAGTGGGTGACTTTTGTTGTGTGTGTGTTAGTCACCCTGCTTTAGATGTAGGGCTCTTGTTACTAGAGGCGAATGAAAGCCACAGTGGAGGCTTTCACTCGCAGTCAATTAGCTGGCAATTCAGTGGTCACTGACAGAGCCAAAACATTGGAAAAAATTTCAGAACATCCGCCTCTGGCAACTGTGGCTCTCTGTTTTCTAAAGGCAAAATTCCTTTGCTTGCAGAAACTACACACACACACACAAATGAGATTGGTATATGTGAATGTTGCCAGCCCAGCTGGCAAATATTTCATGACTAGAAGGCAAGGCCTTTTCCATAAGTGAAAAATAATGTGTGTATCAGCTCCATAATTTGAATTCACTCTAAAATGTAATGGCGGAGGTTATGAATGTATTCGGACTCTTAAGCTCATCTGGTCAGTAAGGTTTCCAAGATGCTATGAATAGACTGACTGGTGTTTTTGCACCCAGAGATTTAAACAAATAGCAGTTTGGAAAGATACAGAGATAACCACCTTAAAATACTGTATGCCAGCTGGGTGTAGCACATAATATTTGGACTTTAAGAGAATTTGATTCAACTCATTGATCATTTTAGGCGGTTCGTCTTTGCTACGTAATGCAGTGTTTCAAGTTTGCCCTTCAGAATGCCCTCTTCATGTATGCAAAGTGTTCTCTGCTGTCATGCTAGGAAGCTAGTTCTCTGTGAAGCCCCATTCAAGAGATAATGTAATAATAACAAAAGACCTGCTGTAGCTTCTAGCGAGCCCTGTATCGAATTTAGAATGGTGCCACAAGTCTCTAAACTACTCTAAAAGGCCTAATTAACCATAACTTCAATTCACTATTGCAGCTCTAGTAAAAAATGTTTACCCCCTCTTAGGAGCTAAGTATCAAATGTGACAAGTTAACTTGCCTGAAGTGATTTTGCCAAACTTAGTGAAGGATAACTGCTGTGAATATACAGTGCTCTACAGAGTCTCCTATATAAAATTCATGGTATTAAGCGCTCTGATATCATGCACTGGAAAGAACATTGATTGGTCCAAAACATGCCATTACATCTTTTAAACCCTCAGAATCTGCTGTCAAGTGGTCCTTTTAAAATTTTAAAACAAATTCAAATATATTTTGTGTATTGACATGGCAAGGAATTGATGTTTCTATTTGATATGTGAGTTAAGCCAACATTTATTTTAATTTACTGAGTTGAGGTTTTCCATTTGGCTTCAAGGGACTAAATGTTGCTGAGTAGGGTGAACAAAATAAGGAGATTATCAGAGCTGTCAGTGTAGAAATCTGCTAATGCGTTTCAAAGCATTTAAATGGCTGGCATGTCAATTACACTCCTTTTGCGCTGCAATTTGGATCAAATTACAATACTTTAGTACAGTATAGTAAATGATGGGGATCAGTGGTCATAAACTGTAGTTTCATGTAAGATAGATGCTTTGCAGGATGAAGAATGAAAAGGCGAGAGGAGGTTTGTATTACAAAGAGATAGGGCAAGAAAGGGAGATAGTGTTGACAGAGAAGAAAGTGCTGGAGGCGAGATAAAGACGTCAATGTTTTATCCCAGGGCTCGTTATCTGATTAGTGTGTGTGTGTGTGTGTGTGTGTGTGTGTGTGTGTGTGTGTGTGTGAGAAAACTGGGGCCACACTAAGGTACAGGAGTGTTCATTGGTGTTTCAGAGTCAGTCTGGGCAGAAAATAAATCTCCCAAATTATTACTTTTTGATTATGGCGGTACACGGTTCATATATCATTTCCATAGTCATACCTCCACCTCTAGGCTCTGGAGTCTACATAGTCCCAATTTCCCGCTGTGCTAAACTTTGCGTGTTTCCATTTAGGGAGTGATGACGTCAGAGCTAAAATGATTTTATTATTGTTGCATATGATTGGAAATGTTGGCCTGATGTTGACACCAGAGGAAAAGACAGGGATCAACGGATTCATAATTAAGGATCATGAATATATAAAGCAAGACTCATGGAACATCCAGCCATTAGTATTTGGAATACCTTGTCATAGACCAATGTTTTGGTCAAGTGGAAATTTTGGTCTAATGGTGGCACTTCCCTGAGGAAAAATCAGGGGGGTTATCGAACAATCAAAGGAATCATCCTGTGAATATACATATGAAAGTGAGATATCTGGACCAAGTGTTAGTGTCTTCAGAGTCAACAATATCATCTCCTTTAGCAATTCAAACAATGGAGGGAAATCCTGCAAAGAGCCAAAAACACAACTTCTGGAATATTAACACCTCACTAAGTTGTGAATAACAAACGTGATCAATGAGTTTCAATGACGTGCTTTGCTTATATTCTGCTCACACTGGTAGCAGAGGTGGGGCTGTCACTGTGGGACCTTGAACTTTCTTTTTCCCACATTAGCCTTTGTCCTTTTACTTGACTAGGGGCAAAAAACTTTGAGCTGGTTCAATTTGTCATGCCAAGTTGGCAGGTCATTGACATTGTTTGGATGTCGAGGCATGTATCAGAATTGACACCCAGAGAATAATTGCTGTGATTCATGCTAGCAATTCTCTTCTTTCATATTCTCACTTTCTTTATCTCCGTTTCTGTCACCACCTTCTCCTCTTGCACTCATTTAAGCCACTCTGCTCTTTAATGGCCTCGACAAAAATAGTGTGTCATTAAGAGGGGGGGGGGGTTGGCTGATTGGCTAGCTTGATTGTCATCGAGTCAGATTCTCCCTTTAAGATTATGAACTCCTCTCTGTCTTCTTCAATTGGTTTACGATACCAGCACACACAAATACATACGCATCATCCTCCACATTAATATCAAAACTGAAGTCATGGTCACACCTCCAAGCTCTCACTTGAAGTGTTTCTTGGTACTGTACTTTCTTAATATAGAGGTCAAATGTCTGACTGACTACCTCTGTCTTTGTCGCTCTATGTCTCTCGCCCTGTGGCAGGCCGGCTCCTAAGGCTTCGTCAGAGCAGGACAGCAGCAGTGACAAGAAAGAACGTCCCATGAGCACCATGAGCGAGGCATCAAACTACACAGGTGGCTCCGACTACAGCACCTTCCCTGGCAGCCCGGCCACCACCGTCACCACCGCCACCATCGCCTCCACTTCATCTACACGGGTCAGTCTGCGTTCAGTCTTGAATCTTAAGCATTGCTCTGTTGAGCAGTTTAATCACAGTTCTAGATGAGGGCTAATAATAACATTTCATTCATCAGGCATCATTAGCAGACACAGGCTGACTGTGGTGGATAAGGTTGTTGGGCTTTATTTGTTCATAGTGGGGTTATAAAAGAGGGGAGCCTGTTTTAGCATTGTTTCATTTATCTTTTTGCGTTAACATTTTGCTATTAAGCAAGCTAGCACACTAAAGAAGGATAGTGAACATGATAAACATTTCTTTGTTTCCACATGGCTAACCAACTCGAACACAATAAAGACACAAGTTACTTTGAAACTCAACATAGACTACCACTCTATATTTTTATGATTATTATATTATACCACACATATTTTTCTGGACAGAACAGTACTACACGGAACCATTCTCTTAAAACACACAGATGATGTGATTTTTCTAATTGAATCAACAGAAAGGCAGAATAGTTTAGGGCAACACACCATCAGCCGATGTGTGTATCTGTGGTAAACCCACATATGCACTTGGTCAGGATACACCATCCTTTTTTCCTAGCAGTTTTTTCTTTGCATAATCCAACTCTTAAATGACTACCTTAAAGTAATTTGACACCTATAACAAACGCCAGACGTACAATAACGACAGAAGAAGTTACAAGGTATGGTAGCCAGGATGTGCAGAATATCACTTTCTGATTTTCTGGAGCATTGAAATGCATCTATGTTGGTAAATTGGACAGTGAATTCTGACATATCAAAATGTGTAAACGCTCCAGAAAAGCAGAACTTTTATCACATGCTTGCATCATGGGCAACAAGTTTGACAATCCGGCAGGGAGTCGGCTAAATCAGTGCTATCTGCTGACTGCTAACGGAAGATCTCTTTGTCTCTCAGCCGCCGCACTACCGGCGGAGCAGAACTCCCGCGGACAGTGAGAACGAGGCGAGGGTGCGAGTCGTTTCTGCCACTTTGGATTAAATTAAAACAAACTATCAAAACGTGCAGGGATCATTGATGAGTCTGCCCGAGTAAGACAGCTGTACTTCTTCTCCCTCTGGTCTGAGGGCAGACAGGTGCTACATCGACTCACTATCACCTCTAGACTGGACGGAGCAGCTAGCTGTTAGCATGCTAACTTCAGTAGAAGCTGCAACACAACACACAGACGTCTTTGACACGACGTCGACACTGTTACCTCTTCACACTCTGTTGTTCATTTTTTTTTTATGTTAGAAGTTTAAATTCTGGCTTATCTTACACATTGAACCTTTAAAATATGTTAATATTTAACGTACAGACATGAGTGTTTGTGTCAATTTTTTTATCTCACTCTCAGCCCATAGGTGAACCAAACCTGTTTTACCACTAATAATACACTTCATTCAAATAGAGTTTTTCAAGGTACACAAAGGTACACTTAAAGGTCTTTAAACATTAAACCAGTGCAGCCCTTAACGCTCCTGAAAGAGTTGATATGTTGTTTCCATAATGCTGAGCCATATGTAATGTTAACATGCTGAGTCGTCACTGACTCCCAGCACTCAGTGACTGTCATGGAATATGTCACTATCTGGAATATGTCACCACCTCTCGTTTCAGGCTGTTGAAGTGGGAGTATAAAGCAGGCTAACTCAGCAGTATTAGCAGCGAGTGTATCATCTTCACGGGTCACTGCGCTGTTAGATTGAACTGCATGTCCGTTTATAAATGCTTAGTAAACTACGCAAATACACAGAAAATTAATATTCATTGGTAGATCAAATTAGAAATGATCTGGTTTCATGAATAATGCCTATACTATTATTACTGTTTTCACTTTTGCTTTTGAAATTTTTTCCCTGCGATATTTTCTAGTAGCAACTACAGCATTAATAACATCTCTGTTCACGCAACTCAAATCGTTTGTTAAGGTTAGGGAAAGCTCATGGTGACTTGAAGTACAGCACAAGACAGGACGTTTACTTTCGATAGTTAACCACAACCACGATCATTCCTGAACTCTTTTAAGTCAATTCAATTTGCCCCAAATCACAAATGTGCCTCAAAGGGTTTTACAATCTGGATAGCATACAGTAGGCCTACCCTCTCATCTTTAGACCCTCAAGTTTAGTTTCCTAAACCTAAACCTAACCACATGCTGGACTCTAATGTCAGTCTCTAGTGTTAAAGTCCAGAGAAAATAGTGCTTTAAACATTAGGAAACTTCCCCCTAATGAATACACACATATTATGTCAACATGTGGTTATTGGTTTAATAGTAGTATTTCATCCTACTTGTCTTCAATTTAGACTTAATCAAACAACTCCTTTTATCTTTCTTCTATTGGCTGACTTAAAATAGATGTTTATGCTGCAGTGCTGCATTTTTTAGTAAGTGTGCCATGATGTATGGGGGATGTGGAATATGCTTTGTTTAATGAGCTGAATACATCTGCCTCTGCTGTTGCTTTTTATAGCTGCTGGAGAAGCTGCTGTTTTACCATTCAAGCTTCTTTACCGTCAGTGCACCAAACACTTGTCACGTCAGATTGTTGTGTTGAGATCAGGGAGAGAAGCTGTTATTTTGGGTTCTTTTTTTCTCCCTCCGTATCTCTGGAGTTCTCTGCTGTGTTCTCTCTGTAGGCGATCCAAGATGGAAAGATGTTTTTCATGAAGGTTTATGGATTATTTTGTGTGACTTATTTATTCAAAAAATGCCCATTTCAGTATCTGCAATGTAAATGTTTCTTCTGTGGAGCTGAATATAGCGTAAATTATTTACATTTATTAACCATGTATACAAATTATTTACATTTATTAACCATGTATGTGTTTTATCAGCCCTCTAGGTCTTCCAAAAAAATTCACAACTTTGGAAAGAGGTCAAACTCCATCAAGAGGAACCCCAATGCCCCGGTGATCAAGAGCAACTGGCTTTACAAACAGGTACAGGAGAAAGGCCATTCAATTTAAAGATTATGGGATGTGTTTCAGTTTTTGTGGGACATAGAGTGAACAGATAGAAGGCAGGTGAGGGAATATGGCTTGGCAGCCAATACGAATGGTGAAAAGTGCACACTGATAAACAGTTCATACAAAGTACTAGTATTATTCACTGCATTTGAACATTTTCATGGTTTATTGTTTGTTACCACAGTGAATCACAGTGGAAATAAGTAAAGAAACATTTTAGGAAATACACTTATTTGCTTTAGTATCAAGCTAAAGATGAGAATTATTGGCTACAATCTCATGACTGTATGTTAACTCCACAGCTGGAGGCGGGCTCTGTCTAAAGTTCAAAGATATACCTGCAACAGCTCTTGTTTGTTTAATCTATACACTAACAATAATAAAGACAATGTTTGGTTTTAGGGGGAGTTACATGCTGGAACATTGCAGTGACTGTGGGCAGTATCCTGGAATTTGTAGAGATATATTTGGACTTCTGTATTTCATTCAGGCCTTTGTTTAGCCCACAATAGGTTGAAAACTGTTATCTATCCGCATCTAAATATCTTTCCTAAAATGGTAGTACCGTAACAGTGTTTTAGCTTGTTTGTTTTTTGCCCATTTCTATTTTATACCTTTGAATGTTTTTTCTACTGTACCTACTAGAATGCTGCTGGTTTTGATTCATTTCACTTAAGTGTGAAAACCAGTTTACAGAGATCTGAAACCTACCTGCAATGTGTTGCAAGTTTGAAAGGTATTTAACACAGTAATGTAAAACAAAAATATAAATGGCATAGTGTTCACTTTATTAGAATATGCAAGTTTCAAGTGTCTGTGTGGGTTGATTTAAATTCTGAACACCGGCTGCCCGGAAGGTAGGGAAAACAAATTGAAAAAAGTAAAAAAGCCATGGCCGAGGAGAATGGTTGGCACTAATGTAAAATGTATACATTTGTGGTCCACACTGGTTTGGCAATTTTCAATCGTTGTCTTTTTATATGAACTGAAAAGACTTCAACTAATGTGACTTGTTTCCTTTTGATTTGTTCGATGATTCAAATAGCTGTGGCATTGTGCCCAATGACAGCCAATTGTACTTTGTGTTATCTCATACATAACTGACTAGCTACCAAGCCACATCCATTAAAAATTATGCAGATTATAAAAAATTTTTCCATTAGCAAAAGTTGAGGATAGTACCTTTTTTTTTTGTTTGGTACCACTTTGATCGATGTCCCAAGCAAACTGTGATCCTGTTCCTGCTGCGGGGCCTCGATGGACTTTAGCTAACTTAGCTTGAGGCTCAGCTTGTTCTCTCATTACTTTTCCAATCACTCGTTGCAAGTTGAGCAATTTTCTTTGCCCCGCCAAGATGTACTGTGGGTCAATTTTTCAATTGGTCTGTGGACCTCTGACCATTGCGCGGCTCCCTGAAGACAGCGTCATCAAGTATTATTCAACTCAGCTTTCCGATCCCAGAGTCACTGTCAATAACCTCCATCTCAGCCTGGGCCCTAGTGCTGCTGCTCACTGTATTCACATCAAGACGAGAATCGATTCACTTCACACCCGCATAGCTCTCTTTCTTCTCCAGAGACCAGTCAGGCAAAGTGCTCCCTCACAGAAGAAAATGTCATCAGTGTTTACCCAAAGCTCCCAACTTCAGGATATGTGGCCCAGCGCGACACATTGAACAGTGAGCGAATGATCTCAAAAAACATGGTATTGTCGCTGCATTACGACACCAGGGAGCAAAGAAAAAAGAACCAGAGCAGCAGCGGAGAGAACAAAGCACAGGCCTTCGCCCCGAGCACCACAGAGGCAGATTTGTCACTGCATTATGAAGAGATAAAACAGTGCAATTTGTCTCAGATGGGGGGATAGAAGCTGGTTAATAGAAGCAGCCAGAGGGAGAGACTGCAAGGGTGTCAAGAGGAGGGAAATGAGGTGAGATCAAAGTAACGGGACTGTATATGTGTGTTTTTGTCTGTGAGCAAGAGAGAGAGAGGGTGCATTGTTCTCTGTAACGACTGTGACCTTTGACCCCTGCAGGACAGCACAGGCATGAAGCTGTGGAAGAAGAGGTGGTTCGTTCTGTGTGACATGTGCCTCTTCTACTACCGTGGTGAGGACACACAGACACACGCATACACACACGTATGATGCAGGCTGTGAAATTAAATGGGTTACTTGTCAAATCAAAAGAAATTCCATGTTTTGTTTAAGGGCAATTCAAGAAAGCATATATATTTCAAGAATCATACAACTCATGTTTGAAGGCCATGCCTTATTAAAATTTTTATTAAATGACAAATTATGGGAAAACTTACTAAATGCAGATTAGAGATTTCCTTACTGTATCCAAACCATGCGATTGGTATCCAACCCAGTGTTTTGTTCCACTATGCGGTCATCTCTTCCTGCATGTGCTTAACATAAATACATTGTTATGCAAAGGAGGCAAAAGGCCTGTTGTCAGGAAGCTGTTTGAAAATACTAAAGACATTTATCAAATGTTTTGTTATTTGGGAGCATTTTGAATTCATTTGAGAGTGAGAGTAGAGATGCTCACAGCAAACAGAGAGAAAGGGGTATGACCTGCAACGAAGGTTCAAGGTGTGCGTGTGGGCCATATGTTAGATGTTAACATATTTAACAGGCTTATTAAAGAAGAAAATAATGCTCAGAAAACATGACTGAGCTGCTGGAGATTTTACAAGGTTTGTAAGGAAAAAGAAGAATAAAGACAAATAAAGAAGGCAAAGGCACTGGTTATAGATTGGTATTGGATTGGTATTCGGTTTCAACACAGTTGGAGAGACTTGTAGTGGAGCAACAACTTATAATCACAGTATGTTCGTCTTTCCTTTCATTCGTCACCAAAACATTGTTCAAGCCATATCATATTTTCAATTGGTGAGAATCCTAAAGTTTACCAAGATTCCAAATATGTATGAGTTAAAAGGAAATTATGTACAAGGTAATTCGAATATTTCCATTTTTGAAGGGTTGAATAATGGCAAAATGTATTGTCACAAGTGCTGTCTAGCCATGCTTTGAGTCTGAAATAACTCCCATAGAGATTTCCCACAATACTTTGGAGTTGAATGAATTTTGTATGTGGTGCTCTCATCATTGAAAAAGTTTGTTGGAACATTTGGCTCAGCTCATTTACCATCAACGAGGTTGTGGAACAAGTAGACAACATGTGTGTCCCACTAAAAATGCTGTGTTTAATCAAGAGCAGTTTAACAGGTCAAATTGAGGGCCAACAGGTTAAGTGTCCTTGCCAGTTAAAAGTAGTCGTCCTTGCTTTCAACCACAGTTGCGACGCCAACACTGCAGCACCACTTATTTAGAACTTTACCTTCACAAAAGCTCATCTGTTCCTCTTTCGAGTCTCCTAAACCCTTGAGAGAGATTTTTCTATCTCCATAAATTGACAAATTAGCCGCTCCCAGAGCGCAATCAGCAGCCGCTTTCATGACAAACCCAAGGGAAAATTGGATGTTTATTGGCTTAGCCAGACAGGGACGAGAGGGGAGGCGTCCTCGGGAAGGACAATGACGTGCTCGGCTTTCGATAATAACCTCTTCTTTTTCCATTTTTCTCCTGCTTGCTCTATCACTTTATTCTAAGTACCCGCTGTCACTCAGGTTGGGATGTGTTTGCAGAATTTGGAGATGTTGTACTTTATTCTTTTTGTGTGAGCAAGGACGATAAGCATCCTACTTCAAATCTCATTTACATTCTCATCTACATTAATTCAGTGTGTTTACATGCACTATAATAATTCTATTATTACCAGGGTGAGGCGATACACCGAAGATTATAGCTGTCATAACATCACATAAAGCAGGTTATCTGGGCTATCACAATGTTTGGCAGTACAACTTGGTAAGCAGAGCTTGATTAATCCTCCGTGAGTTGAACGAGGGTGGAACTCACAGCCTGAAGCATAACAGGATGTTAGCTCAAAGAAAAAAATGAAGTGCATTAACATGTCATGTTACGTTAGTCATTTAAATGGGTACATGAGTATGACTTGACTTGGGCGGCTGTGGCTCAGGAGGAAGAGCAGGTCATCCACTAATCAAGACTTGGCAGTTTTTATCCCTGGCTGGCTCCAAGTGTCGAAGTGTCCTTGACCACTTTGCATGACATAAACCGTAGCTGGTGGTGTGTGAATGGGTAAATGAGAGGCACATTGTAAAGCACTTTGTCCATTAAGGTAGAAAAGCAGTGTATAAATGCAGTCCATTTGCCATTTGATTAAAGACCGAACTTGTTGTCATTTGTGTGCTTGCCGTTGATGGGATACATCAAATGCGGTTAGGTTTGATTAACATTTAGATACATTTGTAACGTTTCCAATTTTCTGTAAATGTTTACCTACACTTTCATTTTGTTTATCATACAGGAAAAGATTCAAAGTGACATTAAATGTTTTGCAGTTATACTGGCTGACTTTTACATTTACAGCAGGCTCCTGTTCTGCAGCACGTAAAAGAAAGAATCAAACAAAAAAACAAAACAACATTAACAGCTACACAGACATTACAGATAAGAGGTATGTCTTTCCATCAAATGGTGTTTGTAGGCCGATTTAAAATGTGTATAAGAGGTTATTGCTCTAATGTGATATGGGATCTCATTCCATATTTTAGTGTATGTGTGAAAAAAATGATCTCTGACTATAATTGTTTTTTGTGAGGCGTTACTGGAACAAGTGCATGTGCAATTGATCTAGTAATGTGTTGGATAAGATTTATTATTATAGATCTGAAAGTAAAATTGGAATTGCCAGATTATTTGTGTAGTTCTGAAAAGTCAAGGCGGTAGAATATAAGAGTGCAGTGGTGAGTCCAAGGGAGAAGGTTGCCATGGATCTTACAAGCTCTTTTGTATAGTCTCGCTATTGGTTCAGTGGTTTCTTTTGTGGTCGGGACCAAATAGGGAGACAGTAGAACATTGTCGAAAGAATGTGTCAGACAGTAAGGGTGAGATATGGTTGGATATTGTAATTAACATGCAGTTTCCGGTCGAGCTTCTTCGTTAAGTTATAAATGTAGTTTCAATAATTAAGATCTGAATATCTCCAGGATATTTGTAGCTTTTTATGTTGGTAAGGGTTTGATTTGCAACATATATACAGACATAGATAGACGTCTTAGGAGAATAAAAACACGTGTGGATCTGGCCGTCATTTGTTCTGTACAGTAGCCTACTTAACACAGTATTGAATGTAGAGTGGAGCTCTGTGGACTCCAGAGTCCATACATTACTTACTTATTTACGGCAATGAGAGTAAATGTAATTAGTTACTTCATCCTTTGGACTTGCACTACTTTCTGTAAAAGAAAATAACTTGTGTGGACAAATTATTATCTTGTCCATCAATCAACCTTGTGGGGGCAAGTAATTATCTTCAAATAACTTGTGTAAATAGATATGGATCCAACATCGTGTATGCACAATATGAAAAATTAATCTTTTCAGGCTCCTAAATTGCCTAACAGTACAAAATTAGTAGGTAATCTGGTTGTAATAAACCATAATTCATCATAGTAATACATTTAACCAAAACTTTCATCTTAATTGAAGTATTTTTAAAAGTAGGTCAGGGACTCTCAAATTTGCAACTTCCTCAAATCTCAGTGAACCTGGTGAAGAAACTTGAAATGTGAAAAAGCCTTCTCGAAAGAAAACACCCACTCATGTAACAGTGTATACCTACAACATTTATTTGCATGCCAGCTTACTCATTCCCTCTTTTCCTTGCTCATTTTCTGTGTGTGTTCTGTACTATCTCAATAATTCAGCAGCAGGGATGGGGCTGGAGGAGCTGCAGGGCTCACCGTGTAGCCTCGGCTAAAGCAAACAGCAGCGCTGGCTAGAGGCTCTGTAGGTTTTTGCTGCAGCCGGTGCAGCAGACGTGTTTCTGCCTTTATTGTGCTGCATTCAGTTTGTAGCCTTTAAGCTCCCATCAAAGCAGCATCGTGCTATTCGAAACACAAAGACACGATTGAATAATGTAGTTAGTGCCACCCTGACATGAATTAGCTCAGATTGTTGTTTCAAGGCTTTTTTTGGATGTGGCGTCAATACAGTAAATATTTACTTGGTAAGAGGAGTCGACTATAATGCATTCATTGCTGCGTTTCACATCTTTTGTGATTTACAGCAGTTCCACTTCTGAGATGTGAAAGACAACAATCAAGGAGAGAACAGAAAGCAGAGTTTCTGTGTGTTCCAGCCGGAGAGTTTCTCCTCAGCTGTGTGTGTGTGCGTCTGTTTGTGTGTGTTCCACACTGTGTACCACACACACAGGAAGGGAAATAAGATTTTAGCTTACATGGGGCCGAGCTCGTAAGGACAATCACCTCTTTCTCTTCCTGTCTCTGTCTGCCGTGGTCTGATAAGCCTCAGTAGGTGTTATTCCATCGTCGTCTGTCAGTCAGTCAGTCATCACACCATCAACCCGATGAAGGTAGACTTCCATGTTCTCATAAGCCAAATTTCCACTGCATGGTACGGCACGGCTTTACTCAACTTGACTCACTGTTTTTTTCTTTCACATTTGTTACCACCTTGGTCGAGGTTCCAAGCGAGCTGAGCTGATACTCGAAAGTGCAGTTTAAACACTGCAGACCCCTGGTTGGTCAGAGAGAATCATCACCAGCACGATATGGGACATCTCACACAAGCCTGCTTTTTTTAAATAGCCAAGCTACCGTCAATAGTAACCGCAATCTTTTTATTCACTCAACCGTTTTTTTTTGTTTTTTTTTTTAAAATGGCAGCCCACACAACCACGGCGTACAATTGACGAAGTGCAGACATTTCTCTGTTTGGTTTCCGATGAAAGGATTCAGGGAGTGTCGTGGTGAAGATGATGCCACACCAGATAATGTAATAGGCAATAGTTGAAGGCAAGACTTGACAACACAACACAAATCTGGAGAACAAGGGCATGATGTCTGAAGGTAGAAATCCCATTTCTACCTTCATGTATGTTTCCACCCAGTGCTGTACCTGTATGTGTAATCCTTGTTGCTGATTGGACTGTTTGGAGCTCCCTCAAAGAGCAGAAGTGTTTATCATTTCTTTCATGTGTGTGAACTAAAGTATAACCAACAAATGAGAAAATATCAGTCTTAGAAATCTCCTTATTCACTTCCATCTGTATATCAAGCAACCCCACATTCTATTTGCCATGTGATGTATCCCCGTTCATCCCCTCAATCACAACTAACCTACCAAAGATGAATATTTAGTGTTGTGTGTTGCCAGTCCAACGCCTTATTTAATATACAACCTTGGTACTGATGAATCCTTATTGATCGTATGTCCAGACTCAACTTAGTTTAGTGTAGGCCGATGTGGCTTTGAATGCAAATGTACAACTCTAATATGTTGACATGTGACTATTTTTCTTTTTTCTTTGGTGCAGACGATAAAGAAGATAGCATCCTGGGAAGTATCCTGCTGCCAAGCTTTCACGTCTCCATGTTGTCAGTGGATGACCACATCAGCAGGAAATACGCCTTCAAGGTAAAACACAAGTGTCTAGCTTAAGTCATAGGTTCCTTTTTGTTTTTTATGTGTTAAAGAAAAAAAGATACAACTTGTTAATCAGTGAGCTTTAGAGGTTCTGGGTGTATATCTAAACTTTGGACAAAGCCAGGCTAGCTGTTTCCCCCTGCTTCCAGTCTTTATGGTTCCACAAATGTTTAACTGTTCCCTTGAGGTGGCAATTTACAATTAACTTACTTTCCTCCTTAGTTCTGAATGAAAACCTAAGAGTAAGGAACTGCTTTACACCATCACACTGCTGTTTTATCTCATGCTCTCTCGCTCTCTGCTCGGTCTAACTGTGTCTCCTCTATTTATCTCACTCTCACTTGTCAATATCTTCCCCCTCTCTCCCTACCCTACCAGGCTACTCACCCCAACATGCGGACATATTATTTCTGCACTGACACAGCCAAAGAGATGGAGTCCTGGATGAAAGTCATGACGGATGCTGCCCTCGTCCACACTGAACCAGTCAGAAGGTCGGTACTCGCCACAGGGACTTGTCCACAAACAGATATGATGGTTGTAAAATGAAATTTGACACAGTCACCATGAATGATATGGTGCTATGCTGTAATATTCATGAAGTGTTTTATCATATCTCTAGAGTCCTCCTAAATGCCTCTAAAAGTGCCGAGTTAAGTTTCCTCTCGTTAATGAAGACTGGAGACAACTCCTCAACAAAGAGAAAGGCAAAGTTGAACTTGTCATTGGTGATATTGTGTTTCATGAAGGAGCTTACTATTGTCACAGTTAAAGGGAAACTTTCCAATTTTATTTAATTAGTTCCATTCAGCAACAGAAAGATCATTTAAAAAAGGGAAAAGCATCTAAAGCTGATTGAAAAACAACCAAATAGCCCACGTTTTGTGACATGTTAGATTGAATAAACTGTATGGGTGTTCAGTGAGTAGCAGCAGCCTGCAGGGACAGACGCTCTTCCAAGTGAAGTCCATCTGGGACTGAATTCAAGCTGGACACGTGTACAAGTACTGTATATTGTAGCTTCCATCATGATAAAGTATAATTCTAGTTTACTACAACTTGTATTTTATGATAATAGTTACAGTATAGCTATCTTTCATGTCAATAATCATAACTTTGTATTTACCAACTTAGCTGCTGGGAGCTGGGAACACGGTGACATCTCTATAAAAGAAGTGCGACCACAGTTGAGGGTTGTGGCTGCACTCAGGCCTGCATTAGCAGTTCTTGAATCGTGCAGAAAATGTACAACAATGCAATAAAATGAAGGATGCAACCATTATGTATTATAGTTAGGGTTAGTATCATTATACCAAGGTATGAAAAGAAAATAGTCCTGTGTTCAGATGTTATGCCGTACCTATGATTGCTACATACATAAGCTATGGCAAATGATGGTCAGTTGTACTTATCAGTGACCATGTATAGAAAATAAACAGTTTTCCCTCCAAATAGTGTGGTTTAGATCATCTAAAAGAGTTTGAGAGTTATAAAAATAACTACTACTATTACTTCTCAACCCTACACAAAAATGTCCCATATATACAGCATATTTTATACAGTGTGCGCTTGATTTATTTGTTTTCAGTGAATATCATACTGAGGGAACTATTCACAAGTTTAAAGTCTTGGTTGTGAATATAAAGTTTTTCCTAAGCAAAAGACCATATTTCTTGTCGTTAATTTAAAACCCAGTGGGAACTGCATGTCTCCAGTCCTGCGCTGTCACAGGTTTCTGGCAGAGATCAGAAACTATGAGTATCGGATGGCCAGAAAGGAAGGGTGACAGAGATTTAGAGTCTGTCAGACAAACACAGGATTTCTGACACTTTGACATCTTAGAAAACCTTCTCTTTCTGTTACTCTGTCAAATTCCTCTCTTTCTTTCTTCCCAGACTGGACAAGTTGAAAGTGGATCAGCGGACACCTCAGGAGTTGAACAACTTACTCAACCACAGAGTCCTGACCCGGCCCGAGATCCAGAACAACGAACGGAACCGTGAGCCTGTGAGACAACACTCCTTATCTCGAGCCGACGACAAACGGCAAAAAGACCTAGAGAAACATAACGGCCAAAGGGAGCGGGAGTACTACACCTTACAGAGAGAGGGGGAGATGTACTCCCTGAAGAAAGATGGCGTGAGCTACATGCTTCAGAAAGATGGAGAGAGGTATCTCCTCCAAAAGGATGGAGAGAAGTACATGCTGCGAAAAGACGGGGAGAATTTTTTGATGCAGAAAGACGGAGAGGTGTGTGCAATTCACAGGGATCTGGAGAAGTATGCAGTTCAGAACGTGGATGGAAGGTGCACTGTGACAGCGACAGAGGAGAAATACGCTAAAGATGGAGAGAAGTACCTGCTCACCAAGGATGGAGAAAAATATGCACTGCAAAAAGTAGGAGAAAGACACGCACTCCAGAAAGATGGACAGAAATATGTTCCCCAAAGGGAGGTTAGGAGACAGCTGTCATTAAGGGAGACGGAGAGGTACGGCATAATGAGGGAAATGGATAATAAATATGGCACCATACAAGTTGTGGATAAATACGGCACTCTAAAGGAAGTGAAGAAATACAGTACGCTTCGAGAAGGGGATAAATATGCTATTCTCAGAGACGCAGGGAAGTATGCTACGGTCCGTGGCGGGGATAAATATGGCTTCCAGAGAGACCTGATTGCAGAGAGGTCTCTGACTAAAATCAGCAGCATCAAGTTGCAGCCAGCTCAGGCCGCCGCTATTGCAGCCGCAGTGTCCGCATCTCGCCAGAGCCAGGCCAATCTCAATGTCCAAAATCCTGCGCAGGTCAACGGCTCAGGGTCCACGGCGGAGGATCAGACTGGGGACTGCAACCCAGCTGAGGTTGACAGCAGTTTGGCCATGGGTCCAGGGAAGCCACCTGCTCCAGTCCAGGAGCCAGAGAAGGGCCTGTCTAGGACCAACTCCATGCAACAGCTGGAACACTGGGTCCGCACACAAAAGACGAGAGGACTGGACGATGACACCAGGAGGTTAGTGTGTTCTTTCCTAATTGTTCTGCTATTTTTTTTAACCATTTTGGGGTTTTGCAATGTCAAATGAGGGCTTTTGTGCATATTGGAGGTAATTTTGTCACTTTTGTTGAAGATACAGAAGCTAGAATTTTCTAGCTTCTGTATCTTCAAATGTTACCCCACCATTCAGAACACAGGATTAGAACTAGCAAATAATCAGACTGGATTATCTTTTTTTGTCACTTCATTTATTCAGTCTGACATGGTTATTTTGTTTTGAAGTATCTGTTGTGAGGAGCAGTAGCTGTTTCTAGGAGCAGTTAACTAAATGTTTTTTAAAAAAGCCAGTGAAATGTGTTAAGAACCTGCAATTACTGATTTTTTGGCCACTTGGGGGCAGCAGAAAGACATATTTTCACCATCATAAAAAGGAAAAGTTGCCTATGTATACGTCCATCAGTTATGGAGGAACATCACTCATTTGGAGTTGTGTTTGTGGTAAATGGTATTTTCGGTTTCTACCAATTGACTCTTTAGTTAGCTAAATGCTCCACTATGTTGACCAGCTAATCTGTAAGGCCCCGATCAAGCAAGACACGTTGATACAGGCGCAGCTACTTCAAAAATGATTTCCAGTGCCCCTGCTTGTGCAACTGGCCGATCATAAAAGTGGATTCAAGCACACGTCGAGCTCTTGCAGTTCGTAAATTGGACTGATAGTCAGACTATTTACTGTACATTAAAGTACAGTAATGTCACACTAGTGCAGCATCAAGCTTTTACATTAGTCTCTAAACAGAAAACAGATTTAGTTGTTCATTCTGTTTAGTCTCATCACTATGAGCAACTCTTTATTCTACTCACTGATCTTACGCAAATGATGTCTACAAACCTACGTATCAAATGAATGCAATACCTGAAGTGCAACCTATAATTAACTTATACAGACAGCCTAAGCACTATAAATCCATCCTTATGTATACTGAGCTTATGCATCTTAAGGGCTGGAATACTCTGCTGCACAAGTAAGTTAAGAACACAAGGGCACAATGACTCTTTAAAGCACACAACTGTCTTTTGAAGCTACCTTTGGGGTGAACAAAGATACTAAGCTGTCAAACATAAATTGAAAATTGTCATAAATTGTCTCCAATCGGTGGACATAGTTGTCAATGTCCAGAACCAGTGTTGCCAGTGTCTTTCCCTCTAGATTTGGTGACTTTTAAAAAGGTGACTCGTCTTTTAAAAAAAGATCACAGCGATAAATTTAGCTACTTTCTGGGCAGAGCTCAACTTGTCTTCCTCATTGGTTGTGGACGTATGTGGCTGTGTCTCTCTGGACTGACTGTTCAGGGAGTGGGGCACAGCAGCATGTTCAGTAGACCAATCAGCCAGGTAAACATGAATTAGCTGTGAATGAATACCCAACTCCTTTGTTTTTTTTCAAAATATGCTAAATGGTTTAATTTGACAATTTTAATTTAAGTTTTATGTATTATCAAAAATACTCTTAAAAGTGATGTGGATCCTCTCTATTCATGACAATTCAGGTCCTGTCTATACAACAGCCTTCATCAAAAGATTTTTAAATTACAGGTATATTTTATACCTGTATATATTATATTCATATTGATGAGATGATAGCAACTTGCAAAATAATTATCCAACAATAAAGCTAGTCAGTCAGGCTTGACTTTCTCCATTTTCTAAAATGCAGATGTAAATAGCTGTGTGATGACATCACAAATATGCAAATTAGTGCAGAACATAATCTAGCGACTTTGAGCAGGCTTTAGCTCCTTCACATTAAAAATAGTTGGCGACACTGAGCAGCACCAGACCTGCTTGAATCGGTGAACAGGTTGAAGATGTGCGTGGTGATTCAGATCCACGCAACCAGGGTCAATTCCATATTATTCTAGGTTAATGATTGTAAAATGTCCTGTTAATTGAAAGGATTCATTGTGAATCTATCCCAGTTGTTTACAACCAAAGCAAATGATGAATTGGGCCTTTAAAGGCAGATTGCACTATCATCAAAATGACTATGAATGTAGAAAAATGGATGTTACAAGTTTAGTTTGGAAACAGAATTTTTTTTTTTTTTTTTTTTTTATTAAAAAGGATTTCAGAAATCAAGATGTTAGGACTTAACAGACTAAATACTGTATGTGCTTGTGATGAATATATTTCCAGTTAATGTTAGGCATCCGGCTTTTACTCGTGTGCCAATGTGATACCAGTGATCTTCATACCGCAAATTAAAATGCGGAGTCATCCATACAAATCCTTTGCTAATTATCATTTTGATGATTTGTAAAATTGCATTGTTGCAATGCAGTAACTTCATATTTACCATTATGCTCAACTTGTCTAATACATGTTACACTCAGTTACCAGTATTAATATTACTGTTGTTGTGTATAGAGCTGGTTTATGTACAGCTGAGATAAATCAACGTGACACAATTGAGACTTCTCAATTTAAACCCCCCCCCCCCCCCAATCTTCAAATTAACACTTGTCAGAACACTAAGGAGGCAGGTAAAAAACCTTAGAGGGGTGAATTACCTGTACTTTAATGGCTGAAATGGTAATGACAGTATAATGTTCATGTCAACAGTACTAATTCCCTTCCTCTTTTTAACAGAATTACTAGTTTTAGTCACTTAATGATTTGAGAGTTTACGGTACCACTTATGTCAGATCATAGTATGCAGTGTGATTTAAATGTTAAAATAAGGGGCACCCAGGAGCCCAAGGTGCATACCATGTAATCACAACGTACTTGGTTTGATTTTGGTTGGAGACATTGCATGTGATCAAATATGATAGTTTTTTTTAACAGAAGGCATGTGCATGTTTTGCAGTTGAACACAACTCCACACACTGCATATGTCAATACAGTGGAAGGAGGCCGCGGCACAGTAAAGAGAGTAATAAGTCTCCAACAGATAGCGACGCAGCTTTGCTTTGACAGATTTGGACACCAACAATCAGTGGAGTTTTAGTTTGTTTGAGGATACATGTAGACACAAATCTACAGAACTTCAAGGCACTCTCTTCCAAACCAAAATTGAAACATTGTAATGGCATAGTCATGTTATACCTAAGGGATTTTAGTTGTTTAAAAAAGAGTGATTTTTGGATTGTTATTGTGAAGAAGCTTTTGCATCCAAATTAGTAATTCATGGAGAATTTTGCCAACTCTGATGTTCTCCTTTGCCAGATGTTCCCACCCACTTGGAGAGCATTCAGAGTCAGTTTCTTTGTTTTGGTATCTGCAAGGAAAATCTAGTTGCAAGCTGTGGAAAAAATAAAAAATAAAAATCAATAAATTGCCCTAGGGCACAGAAGTGATGTATTTCAGTGTTGCTGTCCCCTTCAAAGACCTGAATAGGAGCAACGTTTCACTGGCTGAGTGTCCCAACACTAACTGGTCGAGATGTTTTCCTTTCAAACTGGTTCATTAAGTTTGACGATAGCTACTGATTTTGCTTAAGGTGAAAGACGGAGGAAAGTGACACCGATTTTGAGCGTCAAACAGCTGTTGTCAATTATCACAACGAGAGTAAACTTTTACATATGTCATGGTCCAAACAAAAGTAGCATGATATGTCCTGATATACTCCAAAACAGACACGGATGTTGGCCTTAAGCGGTTCTGTTTATACTGCATTGCGTACATAGACACATATGAAGGTCTAAAAAGGCAAATGTATTTAGAGCTGTTCTGAATGGCCACTATCAAATGTGTGGTGAAAAGCCTGCCATCATAAAGTGGGCCTATATGGGATGAATCATACAAGTGGGGATAATGGTTTTTCTGGCAGTTTCTCCTCTAAGGCATTCAGGTTGTTGCTCTGTTCACACAAGCGTCAGAAGTAGCTGTGTGAACAGTGGAGGAAAAAAAAAAAAAAATAAATAAAATGAAATGAGTTGAAAGAGAAGTTAAAACCCTGTCTTTCACATATCCACACACCTGGCCAATCAAAGCATGATGTGGGCAGATTCGCCGAGAAAGGAGAGTAAGCTAATTTAGGCGTGCCGGACAAACTCTACTGTATTGTTTTTAGTTTTTTGTACTAATGCTGCCTTGCCGCTATAGGTTAGTCTGTCCGGGGGCTGAATAGTCCACAGTATGTAAAGGTGCAGCACAGCTTAAGCGTTCATATAAATCATGTTATCATATGAACGCTAACCAAACCATGTAGTAATGCTACTGCTAACTGCTAATATCTGCTCAATGGTTCTTCTGAGCCGAAGAATCCAGCAGAGCTCTTTCACACTGGCCCAAGTTCTCTACAACTGCAAAGCTCTGTGGCCCAAAACAGGAGACCCCTGCTGCTATTGATTCAGACTGTTGTTTAAAACACTAACACAGCATCACTGAGCCTGTGCTGAAAGTGCATTTAACCCAAGTTGCTCTTGACCATGGCTAGAGTACTTGTAAAGCAAGATACATGGAAAGAAACATTTGGGGCCACCAATGATAAAGATGTTACAAAATGAGATTTTACCAACATGCATATAGCCACTGGTGAAAGTGAGATGACAGTTAAAAAACAAATATGCGCACACCTAAAACCATAAGGATAAAACAATAGTGTGCGTTGACAGTAACAATATTCCACACTCATCCCCAGGCAAAACAGGTCAAACCTCACCCTAACTGATGCAGGTTGACTTAGTTATAACTCTTAATATTTAATTGAAAAACGTGAAGTTAACTCCTTCTAACATCTGCTACTAGCTTACGTGAACACAATGTCAAGCTGAATGTATAAAGTGAATCAAAATGGATGCAAATTGGGGTACAGCACCATCATAACTCCAGGCTAATCCTAAAATTGTAACGGTACGACCAGTACACACAGAGAGAGGGACTCAATAGCACGACTCAGACACAGAATGATGATGATGAAAATATACTTTACTGGACCTTGGTGGTAAAGTCTATACACTGGTAAACAGCAGGACTTACAGAACATGCAGGGAAAATCCAGGGACAGAGTCAGGTCACAGAAACAGGGTCGAGGAAGCCGGGGGATCAGGAACTCGGGAACCGGGGACAACACTGGAACTCTTGATATGGACGAATGAAGACGAACTGTTAACAAGGGACAAACAACACACAGACTATATACACCAGGAAGTGGGAGGGGATAACGAGACACAGGTGGAGACACTAAGGAACAGAGTGGAGACAGCTGGGGGCCGGAAGTAGAAACAACAGACACGAGAGGGAACATGTAGTTAACAAAATAAAACAGGAAGTACAAACACAACATAAAACATCTAGCGAACGGGGCGGGACCTGATAAAAATGGGTAAAGAGGTGTATGGTTGGTGGAGCTGAGGTGGGTCCGGTTTATAGCAGATCAGACAACTACCTGTGACGGCACCCACCTGTCACTCAAAACGTTCACGACCTTAATTATGCATAACTTTAAGCTTTAAGCCTTAATATAAGAAAATATAAAACATTTAAAAGGATGCGTTATATAAAGATTTACCCCTCCCCCCTACAGTTGTCATGAATAGGGAAATTAAGTAAAGAGACCAAAACTATGTTGTGTACCATGCTGTAAAAAGTTTTTCTGCTGTAAAGTTGGGCATTTTAACATGAGGGTCTATGGGGATTGATTTGCTTTTAGAGCAAGCCTCAAGTGGCCATATAAGGAACTGCAGTTTTTGGCACTTAGCAAAGGTTTGTCTTTTCAGCCGCAAAGGTTGCCGCTTGGGTTAAATGAGAAGAACAGAGACTGTAATGCTCCCCCTTGCCAGGTGACAAATGGTGATAGGCAGCGTGACAATGACCCTCTGGACTCGTAAAGGTCAAAGCCACAGTCCTAAAGAATCATAACGTCCATTTTATGATTAGCTGCTAATGGCTGCAATGATAACTAGTTCCTCATTACTCATTATGTTCCCGGGTCAAATCAAAAGTGAAACTGAGTTTCGTTTTGTTAACAAAAGCAGTTTGATAATTAAATCCATTCAAGCACACCATACGCGTCAAGTCAGGCACATACAGATAATTAAGCTGGTTCCTATTCAGTACACCCTGATTAAAGGCATTGATCCACTGGCTACTGGTTAACACTGGGTGCAGTTATGTGAAATGTGTAGATGTGTTAGGTCCTTGTTCTTATCCTGTATTCTTCACTGTATTCGGTAAGTGTAAGTAATTTAAGGAACCACATACAAATATATAAAGGTGCTTTATGTAACTGAGTAAGGCTTAAATGTCAAGCAACTCCCTCATCAAACCCACAAGTTTAATATCAGCTGTTGTGTTTCTTATCGTGATCAGTGCAAAAGACGTTTGTGTCTTTCTTTGCATAAAACACAACAGACATGTTTTATCCTCAGTCCGTCTACTGCTGTAAGAGAGGTAGGTCTGGCCACTGCCAGATGTATGAGTCCCTGGATGGTTTAAACAATTACTCATCCATTCAGTTTTTTGCACATTGGTTAGTTTTTGACAAACTCAGTTTAATCTTCCAGGTAAGAAAAAAAAAAGAACATCTCTGCTACTGTCCTTCTGACCTATCTAACAGGAATGTGGTTTGTATTCTATAGCTCTTACCACAGAATTTCCTATTATTGGTTGCTTTATGTTTTTGGGATTTAGGAGCTAAAGCTCATGCTTTGTTTTCTTTTCCCTGTAACATCCCCCCTCTGAACACCAGTGATTTATGATGTCTTAACAAAACTCTGCTCTGTGAAGTGACTCACTGCAATTCATGATGATTAATGATTTAACACTGCCTATGACAACAAGGGTTACTGTAACACCTTGAAAACCTTTTTCTTTTTAGTTTGGTTGTTTGAGTGATTTTACTTCTCTTTGTAGCACTCTATTTAGATGGCCTCTCATAACTGAGCGCAACTCCAAATCAAACAAAAGGGTTAAAGGATATATACTCACATATTATAGGAGTTTTTGGTTGCTGTAATTATTTCTCCCCCTTTCTATACTGACTACTTGGAGTCTCATATTTGGTTCACCTTAAACTTTGGAATTCATTTTTGTAAGGAACTTGGAATAGTGGATTTTGTCCCCAATTTTTTGCAGTGTAGTTACTCTACAAAGGGATTAAAAGACCACAATCATTGCGACATTTTGTTTGGTTAACGATGAGTTTGTAGGTGATTAATACACCAAAATGTGTATTTGAGACTTACCGTGCGTGGCAAGGCGATCAAGTGTCTTAATGGAATGTATTTAAGCTGGAGGAGTTTGTGGTCAGCAAGCATCTGTCCTCCTGAAGTGTCCTTTAGTTGAGACTGAGTCTGTGTCAGATTCAGGGTTACATCAGACAGATACTGGATTTTCCCTGTTTCCCCTATTTTCCAGACAGGCCATTATTTGTTGAAGCCTATATTGAACTTACTTTGGTTATTATAAAAGAAAAAAAAAGGGTTTCTTCTTGAAATGCATTACAGTGAAAATGCTGCTGTGTCAAATTTGAGCATATGAAGTAGCACAGCAGAATGAAATACAGTAGAGGTATGACTGAAATAGCTTCACTGTGATTGGCTCAGCTGTTTCAGAGCTATGAGACCAGTGATGTGACTGACGGAGGGCATGTTATCAGTCACCACATCTTGGATCTATATTCCACTTCACTCTGCCCTCTTTGCCACACATTCTGTCAGACCAGGACCATCACTTTGTGGCCTACTTGTCGCTTGCACAATTAAATAAAGGCCCTTTATGTGGTTTGGCAATCAGCTCAAAACTCAGATATTAGAGCTGCCATTAGATCATGAATTCACAACACAAAACATTTTCATTTACGACTGCCTATATTGACTTTTTTGCGAGTGAACACAGAATCCGGATTCAGATGAAAACCTGACAAACTAACCTCTAACCTCCCTGTAATGTAGGGGGGCAAATCAAGGAGCCTTGATCGGTGGTGATTAGCTAGTACTCACTTCTCATCAGTTCGTCTGTTTTCTCTACCAGTGTAACATCCTACCAGACCTTACCAAGAAACATGCCCAGCCACCGTGCTCAGATCGTGCCCCGCTACCCAGAGGGCTATCGCACGCTCCCCCGCAACAGCATGATGAGGCCCGACAGTATCTGCAGCATGGCGGGCTCTGTATACGACCGGGCCCTTCGTCCTGCCTCCACCACCACCGTCACCACAGCGGAGAAGAGGAGGTCGATGAGGGACGACACCATGTGGCAGCTGTATGAGTGGCAGCAGAGGCAGGCCTTCTCCAGGCAAAGTCTGGCTCAGCCAACAGGTGCAGGTACCACAGACAGATAAAATACTACTTTCTGTCCTACACTAAGAGCAATGATGGGGTATTTTGAAGTTTTCAAGTGGGAATGTTCCATACTAGCGTATAGTTTGCTCAGAAAGGTAGATGTCTTCTAATCCTCTGGCATGTAGAACATTCTCATTATGACAAAGCAAATACAATATGTCATTCATACTTTTTATTCATATTTTCTTAAGAATTTGACTTTAAGTTAGAGTATGTTTAACTAAAGACGAAATGTACAATTACAGTCAGTGCTGTAAAATCCACTTACTGTGGGTCCATTTGGGTCTCTTTGCTATCAGGTATCAAACATAGATGCTGTGTCATCGCATTAGAGACTGTAAACAAAAAGATACATTTTCTTCATATGGGGTTGCAGCTCCTTCGATGAGGTCAGCCTAAAAAGTATTATTAGGCCCCTTAATAACAATATATTACACATTTGAGTTCCGTTTTTTTTTTAATGGCTGACCTAAATGGCTTTAATTTTGAAACCTAAATTAAATTTCATGGCCAAACAGGGAAAGCTTCTTACTCCACTGTGACTTAGTTTTCTCTTCCTGGTGTTGTGCTTACAGCCGTGGGTCATTATGGCACCCTGCCCAGCACAAAGACCATGGGTAACATCTCTGAACACGCCGTGGCGCACTCCATCCCCACCTCACCGTCTCACGGCTCCCTGGCTCTCTACAGCACCTTGCCCCCTCCTCGCCAGCAGGTCGCTCACAACCCCAGCAGCTCCCACTCCGAGGTGTCCTCACCGGTCTTCAGGGGAGACGTGACCCTGGACCACTGGCACAGGACACAACTTGCAAAGGTAGAGGGCATGGCACTGGAGTTTAACTCAAATGATGATAATAATAAAACTTCATTTGTACTGCACGTATCATTCAAAAATTGCAATACAATGTGCTTCACAAAAGATGAAATATATATATATATATATATATATATATATATAGATATATGCGTAAAAATGCGTAAAAATAGGAACATTAAAAAACTAAGTAGAAATTATTTTAAAAGAGGATTTAAAAAAATTAAACGTTCAAACATAGTTTCCTAGGTAATGTTTAAGGAAAAATAAAGTATGAAAAGATTAATTTTCCCTGTACCTTTTCCAATATAAAGAGAGGCTGTTACAGACTGGGGTACAAAGCATCAACAATAGCTTTAGTCCTTGACAAAGGAATTTTTGTACAGTATTATGTGGGGGGTAAGTGCACTCAGTTTAGGCCTGTTTATCTATAACCAAATCTACGGTGACCCGAGAGAGCTCAATGCACTGTTTAATTAAGAAAAAACATGCAATTAGAGAATACACAAAAAAAACAGAAATGCGCTGCAAAAGAAAATACAATGGACTCCTGATTTGTCATGTGCAAATGATGTGGAAAGTGTCCATATCTTCTTGTGTACAGTTAATAGTTAACATAGCAGTCAGTGACAAATACAATGTATTTCCAGTACTTATTGTGAAACAGGGGCAACAATAAGCGAAGCCTTTGAATTATGGTCATTAAAAGCAGCAGAAACAGGTGAGATATGTCTGTAGGAGAGCATTTGTTCTGTTTGGTAAAAACTAATTAATTACCTTTTAACTGAAATGCTTTGTTATCGACGAGGTCCCTCACGAAGATCGACAGGCTGGTAAACACAGATTTAGCGCATGTAGAAATAACAATCTTAAGCACGCAGCAGCTCTAATCCTCATAATGAAGTCTGACTCAGTGTTTAAAGGAAAACAAATAAACTTCCTGAGATGATTCATCCTGACATCACAGAGTTTAAATGCAGATGAAAATTGCTGAAAATCACATTGTCTCTTCAATCATCTCTCTTTTTTTCGAGATGAGGAAAATTAGGCAAAATAGAGCTCTCTCCTATTGAAACACTCACTAATGTGCTTGGCATTCCATCCCACATCAAATAAGGAGGTCCTTGTCAGATATGGAACCGTCCTTGATTTGAGTACACAGATGTTCCTTCAGACTTCTCAATGAGTCAGGCAGGATACAGAGTTTGCAATCAGTGGATGATTCTCACTCCAATCCTCCTGTCACAAGTCTAAAGCCCAGGTCCAATCCCCGTCTCAGGTTGTCAGCCACAGTGACACCTCAGATGAAGTTTGTACTGTTTGTCTGAAACACGAGACAATAGAGAGGAGGAATCCACTGAGAACACCTTCAGATTAGGAAGCAAAGTGTAGGGAGCACTGTTTGGTCTGTGCCATGCATTTTTGCCCTATAGAACAATATTTTTTGTCAAATCAGAGGAGAGCCTTGTCAATTATTGACTTTTGTTAATACTGTACCAACATTTGTTTCTATAAAACTTCTGAAAAAGCCAGCTAGTTTGGTTAAAATTAGATTAAATGCAAATTAATTAAGAATATGAATCTTTGTAATGAGACTAGGTAAAAATGCAGGAGTGGCTTGAAGCCTCTTCCCATTTCATTTCATATTGTGCTTTAGTGGTGCGTATTACCAAGCAAATTTTCAATGAATGAATCCACAAAATAATTGTGTCTGTGGCACTGGAGCAGTTGCCTGCTTTGCCAGGTGTCAATCCAGTTTTGTTTTACCGGTAAAATAGAATATACGATTGAATTGCTTTATGAGAGTTGTTTATTTGACTTTTTTTCTTTTTGGTTTAACAATGTTCTACCTCAATGCAATACTTTAATTGTATCCCACTGTAGCAGCAGAATTTAATTACATTGACATTAATTGAGTCCAGTCATTGTTTCTGTGTTTTAATAATGTTCCTCTTTTGATGCAGTGATGTTCCTCTCATTGAGTGAATACATTCAGTTAAAGGCCATTACAGTTCCTCTGTTTGCATTAGCTAATTAACTACAAATCATGTATGTTTTTCATTACTGACAGTCATTATTGTTTAGCTTTTTCTAGAGACGCACAAATGATACCGAAGCTCAGAAGCTCTTGTGAAGCAAAGCGCACTGTTTCAATACATTGTGTCCGAGCTTCTGTCAAATGAGGAATACCATTTGACGGATGACGTCCAAATCTTCAAACGTCACCTGGGCTGCATAAAGCGCTTCATTCACTTTCACAGTTAACCTTTGTTATCAACACATTAGTCAGATAACAAGAGAGGAAAATAATTGGAAAATGATGGCGATGTACGATGAACGATGTACGGTGGCGATGAAAGACATAATCATAAGTACGAGAACATGTCCATCGGATGCCAAGTAATAATGTAATAAAATGAATAAGCTAATTGAATGAATATCATTCTCCAATCACGTCACATTAAGACTCATGAAATGTTTATAAAGGAAGTTAAAACTTAGTGGACACTGGGGCTAAAATCAGTGGCTCAGTCCACAGTCCAAGAGTCAAAATCTATACAATACAATGAGGGGAGTCTATGAAGGAGTTCTTGATTTGATCTCAATGGGCTGTGAGACAAAAAGATTTGGAAGCACTGCTTAAAGTCATTTGAAATTAATTGAACTTAACCAAGATCACTTTAACTGAAATGAATTCAACTTAGGACTTAGATTCAGCTGTCAAATTCATTCCATTTTCATCCCTCTCCCCCACAGCACGGCTACCCACCTGACCGACGATCCATTGCAGGCGGCATCCCTCCTCAGTCCATCACCCCACAGTCCCTGCAAGGCAAGACGGTGAGTGTAATAGTGCTTCACTCCTCCCTCACACTCCATACTATAAGATTGAACCTACTGTCCCCCTGATTTTTATAGCATTTACACATATAGAAAGCAGCCACTGCTGTCATCGCTGACATTCAGACACGCACTCGTAGAAACACGACTCACACGTCTATCTCAACGATGTTTTGTGCTTAGCAGCCTCTTATTGCTGTTTTTTTTCACTTGTCTCAGCAGGACCAATGTAATTATTGACAATGCTGTTGTCTCTTAATAACAATTCACACAAAAAATGCAGCGGCACAAGTGTTGCAAATTGCCTTCGCTCTTAAATTGAAGCAACAGCAATCAAGGATGTGGACTGATATTTCTAATTGAAGCGAGCTGTGAATAATGTGATTGCGAGGGCAGTAGTTGAGTGCCTTGGCAGTTTGATGAGAAAGATTTGTGGCTTTTGCGGTGCGCCGCTTTGTCACAGTGGCTGCGTTACTTAATTTCACTGTGTCACAAGTAAAGAAATGATGAGTGTGTGTGTGTGGGCGTGTGTGAGACCTATTTTTGTATTTGTGTCTGCAGGGACGTGTTTCTGTGCACTCATTCATCCATAAATCTATAACTGAAACCTTGGCCAGTAGCAAAGCCATCAGGTCAATAAAAGGCTGTCACATTTTCAGGAATATTTCCTCTCCGGTTGACATATATTGAATTCTCAATATGCAGTATATTTGGAAATGGCTTGGCCTCATACGTGTTTAGCCCTATACCTGGTTTAACAAGTAGCTACAGTACAAACTATTTGGGAGTTTTGACAAATATGACTGTAGTACTGATCAGACGATGAGCATTCGTCCTTGAAACATGTAATGGTAAAGATTAATTTTCTTCAGAAGTCCTGTTTTGGCCATCAGGCAACCGCACGTCCACTATTCGCTATGCAATTCACATTGCATTACAACATGTAATATGAGAGGGTTAACTCGCAGTGAGGAAACCTGAGAGAATAATCACAACTCTGCACTTCTTCGGATCTGTTTTGCTTCTTTTAGCTTATTGTTTTGGTTTTACTGCACTTCTAGTACAATCTCATTTGGTGCAGCCTTGTTGGCAGCAGTTTCTACCACACACGCTCTGATAAATGCACTGTAAGAAAGACAAAATGTCAAAGTATGAAAATGTCTGTATCTGCTGTCTGTGTAATTGTTTATGTGTTAGCAAGAACAACTTCAAAAAGCATTAATATGTCAGGCCTGTGTGTATGTTACCTTGTTGTGGAGTGCTTCAATAATTTGTTCTTGTCCGCTGCAAGGGTCTTAGGACAAAGGCTGTCGTATGCTGTACAGATTGTAAAGCTCCCAGAGGCATATTTGTAATTTGTGGTATTGGGATATATAAATGACATTTGATTTGATTTGAATTAATGTTTTAAAGTTAAAGTTTTGAATTGTATCCACTCATGGCTCACAGTTCTTAAATAATCATGATTATTTCTTGTCTGTGATTTCGGTCCCAAATCCTCTTCCCAGGCTCTCCTAAATGAATCTGAAGTGGTATCTGTCCTATCCTGCATCATACAGTAGAAGTTAGGCACCACCTCGTATGTGTACGGATGATTACCAACAGGCTTTATAATGGTGCATGCTGACGTTTGTGTATGTATGTCATTTGCTCTCAGGTCTCTGTCGCAAAAGAGATCTGGATCTCAATGAGATTTCCTAAATAAATAAAGATGATCTAACTGAACTACATATAAAAAAATATAAATAAACAGGTTGGGGGCTGACATGTCTGTGGTAGCAGTTGAACAGAAGCAACATAGTAATCAGCGTATAATAAACTTCTGCCTCCAGATTGAAAATATAGGGTTTTAATGCATCATCTTATAATAGGGTTAGAATTGCTTTTACAAATAATCATTGGTTGCAGTAGTTCCTCTCTTTTTAATGGTCATCAGAGTCACTGCATCATGTTTCATTTCAATCAGTGGACGGGTGTTGTTGATATTGTCAGTGTGGCAGCTGTTCTTCTCTCCTCTGTGTGTTGCTCTGTGCAGCCCGAGGAGCTGACCCTGCTCCTGATCAAGCTCCGCCGGCAGCAGGCGGAGCTCAACAGCCTGAGGGAGCACACAGTAGCTCAGCTAATGGCCCTGGGTATGGAGGGGCCCAACGCTAAGGTCAGCACTGGGTGTATACAGTACATGTGTGTGCATGCACGCATTTGTGCTTTCCCAACCAAGCAGTCAAATCCAAGATTCTGTGTTTATGTGTATTTGCAAGGAGCGGTTGCTTGTGTAAGACTATTAGTTTACTCCAAATGAAATTGATTTTGGTGTGTTCTAAAAGATTCTGTGAGCTAAAAACTGTATACTCACTTCGACTCAAGCCATTTCTTTTAGTGTTGGTATTAAAGGCGAATGGTCCACCACTTCCAAACAGAAATAGCTCAACAACTGTTGGATGGATTGTTAAGAAATTTGAAATGAAGCTATATCCAGTGAAATAGCTTGACATCGACCAGATACATTGGCACAAAATGTGGTTCAGACATTCATGGTTCCCAGACCATGGATTCTTCTGAATTTCATGGTCTGCTGACTTGCGTCAAGCACCACCAGCAGGTTGACATTTTCAGCACAATTGTCATTAAATTTGGTGAAGATGTTAATGTTGATGGATGAATTGTAATACATTTGGTAAGCCCCTTCCAGAAGACCTGAATGCCAAAAACGAAAAATAATTACAAAAATGTTTCTCTTGTTATAGTGAGTACAACATCACATGTGGTACAATCCACTGGTAAACATCTCAAAATATTACAACAAAAAAATAAATAGGAATTTAGCTTGGGGACATGGGGGACCAGTACCACACAACTTATAGCTAAATTCGTAGCCACTAAAACATCAATTCTTCAACCAGTTACAAAAAACAAATTGGCTGTGTCCACAGTTGTCATGTCGCATGCAGTTACAAGTAACCATAGCAGCAGTGCAGGGGAACTGGGCTTAGACCAGTTGCAGGTAATATTTTAGGACATTTCAGTGTCAAATCTATCATTTGGCTAAATGAACACCCCAAATTCAATCTGATTTTGGAGTATTTTTCTCGCATTAATGTACACGCAGGCTGGTGGATGTGTAATGTTGTTGGTGTGTGGATTTATGGGCTTTCTTTTATTACCCGTGTATGTTTGTTTTTGTATGGGGGCGCTGCTCCTGTCCAAGCTCGTGTCTGTGCTGTCGAGGGCCGGGACAGCATGGATTAATAGGAGCCGATGTATCAAACAACATGGCATGATGTGCATCTCTTTTTAGCTCGATGAACCTCATGGTTGGGCTGTGTTTTATTGGGGTTAATTTTCGTATTGAGCTGATCAGTTCTAAAATTGTTATTTTATAATACAGTGTCTGCTATACCGGTTTTCAAAATTGTCGTGTAGACTTGCATGTTGTTATGTGTCTTGGGTTGACTGCTTGTAAATGTTATGATCCATATTGCAGAATATATGCTAGCTGGTGACACTTTACATGTGTCTAAAGCTAGCCAAAATAATATATAGATATATTCATATTATGATATGAGACTAGATTATGTATCATTTGGGATTTTGGATATGTTAATATGGTGATAGTGATCAAATGTATTTTATTTATTTGTGTATACATTGTCTGTGCATGGCAACTACAGTATGATTATAGTCGGGTAAAGATTGTGGTTATGACAAATACACTATGGTTAAGGTTAGGCAGCTAAAACATGTTCCTCAATTGTATTCTCACTGAAGAGGCGCTGCCTTGTAAAAGACTTTCTGTCATCACATTCTCTGCCTTCTCTTTTAATGATCTTTCCCTTCCTGTTGAAATGTGCCTTCGACTCCTTTTTCCATCCTCTTCTTCTTTCACCTGTCACTTTTCCTGCTTCTTCTCTTCCTTCTCCTGCGGCTACTGTAGACTGATGTTCTTTCTCATCACCTCCAGAGGAACCTTATATACCTGGACAGCCAGGTGAGGACTTCCTGGCTTACTCCTCTCTGTCTCTGTCTCGACTGAGTCCAAAATGTAAAACATTTTCAGTTCTGGAACTCTTTAACCCTTAGTGGAAGCTAACATTTTTGGTTTAACATTGTTTCTAGACAACTTACACGCATGTGCATTTATGATAATATTTTTTCCAGGGTTCTATTTCCGTCTCTATTTCTTGTTCATCTTTTTCTTTTCCTCTTTCTCTGTTTATCCTTTAATCTGAACAAACTATCTACCAATCTTGAAACTTCGAAATGTGTAGCTCAAACTGCTTTTCAGCCTTAATGCAGCAAGTTTAGTGCTTTTGCCCAGTTTCTAAAGGCCTGTCATTTTTTTCTGCGATTTAGGTAAAATATAGGACCATACTGGTGTTTTTTGTAATTTAGCCCTTTTACTACATTACTGCTGACCATTTTCCAATGCATGCCATGCTTTTTCCAATAAGTTAACCTTCAGGTTAAACAGCTATTGGTTTCATTTAAGTTCAGTGTGCAATGAAAACAATGTCTCAGAGATTTGAAACTGCTTGCAAAGATATGTGATTTATTAGAATTTTGAGGGAATTGTCATATTCATGTTCTGATAGGAAGCCCTGACATTGATTGTCTGCTGATTATCATAACTGAAGTCATGGGCTATGAAAACAAAATGCAGAGGACAATTAATAAGCGAACATGGACACTATGATAAATGATAGCAGGGAAACTATTATTGCAGGGACGACTGCCCCCTAAATGTTGATAATTTGATTCATTAGTCGAGAAGATCCTGAGACAAACTTTATCTTGTTAGTTGAATCACAACACTTGTTTTTAGCCAGATTGTTTTACATAACGGAATAGGGCTGCACAATATGAGGAAAATATGCTCTAACGTTGTATATCATGATACTGATATTACTTGCGCTAAATAAACAGGTTTTAAAGTGTAGGCTCTTCAGTTCTGCCTTTCTGCTGCTTTCAGTATGCGGCTGGAATACATCTAATTGCTTGTTGAATTATAAAAAATGCAGAAAATGATTTCCAACATAATTTTTTTTGAAAAACATTTAACATTGAACTGAACACAAAAGGCACCAATGAAAAAAAGAATGTTTAAAGAGTTTTCAACTGATACTATTCCTGAGTGCAGTATTGCAGTCTTTCACAATTTGTTTATCGTGGAAGTTGACATTGTGATGACGATAAAAACAATGAAATATTGTGCAGCCCTAGATGACAACAAGGCTTTTACAGAGTCTCATGTCAAAACAAAATGTTTTAAAAACTAACTACTGAAAATAGAGAAGGGTGATGGAAACGCAAAGCCTGTTAGTGAAGTCAGCTAACTATATTTGTTCAACTCTTTGGCAGCAGAGGTGCTCCGTGGTGATCCAGAATTTTTTAACTAACTATGACCAGAACGTACACTTTTTGTCTCTTAAACTGTGTGGAAATCTGATATTTTCAAATCCCGGTTAATCGTAATTAAGAAGTGTTGATGAAAAAAACATTGGTAATAATTTTGAGTATGTTTTGCAAACAAATAAACATCTATAGATGGCAAAAGGCACGTGACAAAATAAAATGCAGAAGAAGAGGGACTACACTTTTGGGACCTTACTGTTGGGTGTGCTTACAGGTGTAACAGAGCACACTTCTGACCACACACATCATGAAGTTGATTGAAAGATAGATGAATAGTTAACACAGTAATGCTGTTTCATTTACAAAGCCATAACAACCTTTATATTTGCACCCAAGTGCAGCAACACTCAACCTCTTAATATTTGCAAAAGTCTTTTACACCCAAGACCAGAGCAGCTCGACAACAGACTGAGGACAGTACGTAAATGTAAATGTCAACATTCTGTTTAAATGGAGGATTTATTGGCTAGGATTAGAGCTGTAATCAGTTCAATATGCTGATGTTTTGGTGCACAGCCACTGGTTGAACAAGTTATTTAACTGTGATAAGTATTTGTTATCTGGTCCAACTCTTGTTAGAAGTCATATGAATGTTTCCACTGGAACCTCACTAACATTGTATTGCATCAGGCTAACTGCAAGAAAAACAAAACCTGTTGGCAGTTCACTGAGGCATACCCTGATCATGATGGCGGACATGTAAATGTGCTGTTTATTTTTGGCCTGTGGGTTAGAACTCGCCTCCCCACAGTTCCTGCATTATTGAATACGACTGCTCGGCTCTGAAAAGGTCATGTGAGAGACTGGCTTTGAAATGGCTGTGTAGGAGGGAGTGGCTAGCACTATGGATGCTAATTGAGGTAAATAATGGTTGGATTGTCACAAAGTACAAAGAATCTATTTCAAGAGATGTTCCTCCTGTAAAAGTCCAGTCCAACTTGTTGTAAGTTAGTTATCTAGGTTTATGTACATCAAAGGTAGTGAAACAACCCATTCACCTTTTAGCCTGTTTATTCCAAATCACATATACTACCATTTTCCAAACCCTTTTTTTTAAATAAATATTGTCTTTTCATCACCGATATAAAGCATGGGTATTTGTAATAAAGTGGCTTATGCAAAAACACAGGAATGGTCCTTTAACATTTGTTAGATCAGTAAGTTAAATAGTAAACTAGAGAGCAATAAATTGTCCCTTACAGAGTGGTGTTTATCCTGGGTTTTCTCCTGTTAAGGAAGAGGGTTAGTCCCATTCCAGCTCCTGGATATCAGCCATTAATCCTTCAAGCAACACGTACTGCTGTGTTATTACACCATTGTATCCTTTTTCTCCTTGGCGCTCCGCTAGACGAAGGAGAATGAGCCTCTAATCTTCATGATTCACACTATGATCGAGAACTCGGCACCGAGGCCACAACTCTATCAGCAAGTAAGGTCCTTGGCAGGTTCTGGCTTGAGTCAAGACAATCCATTTGTCTTTTTTCATATACTATATATCTGTGTTGTTGGGTCAAAACATCATAGCAATCATAGAATTTTCAGTTTAACCATTTTTAAAGGTTAAGACTCAAACCAGACCTTTTTCCCTGGTAGCCCAGTGTATGTCTTCCCCTTCACCATCAACCTCTTGTTTCACCACTTTGGATGCAGATAGTCTGTTCTTAAATAGGTTGATGATCAGCAAACATTCCCAGACATCATCACAGCAATATTTAAAGTGTATATGAAGTCGTTTTTGGCTTCAGTAGATCTTATTTCATTGCTATCTGTTTGATGCTGTTGGAAGTGACCGAGCATGGCTTATGGTATAACGCTACATAGCCATGGATTTCTCCTCTCACTGTCTGTCTTCATACAGCACTGGCCATTCTTGTCATCACTATTTAAATGCTTACATTGTTACTGTTATACACATTTACTTTCTTTCTGAGGGTGAGAGTGAGTCTGGACATGGTTAGCCTAGATTAGCATAAAGACTGAAAGCAAAGGGAAACAGCAAGACAAATAATATATAATAATAATAATTAACACTTCGGTTGTTCACCAAACGGAAATATAAAAATGACATTTGTTGTTTAAGAGGGAGTTACGTGCTGGAACAATTCCTTGACAAACAACTGCACTGACTGTTCAACAAGAAATTCTTCCAACACATCCCTGAAACCTCTTTACATTTGTTTGTGATTAAAGAAACACTCCTGGAACTATGGAAGTTAATTGACGAGAAAGGATTTGAGAGAGCACAAAAAAAATTGAGCGCTTTGCAGTCTATATTTCAACCTTTGAGGGCGCACATGAGGGATTCTTAAGAGCAGAATCAGATTAGTTAATTAGCTAATAATATCATATCCTATAATATGATAATCTAGCCAGTAACTTCTAAATCAATTTTTACTCACAAATGTACTCCAAATTAAAAACTAGATCATTTGCCAAGAAATGTAATAACAATTTTAGTCATTTAGTGCCAACGCATTTAGATTTTTAAGATAATACAGACACTGCTCCTTGTCTCCATCTGTTGATTCAAAAACACCACCCTTCACTTCCAGGTCAAATTGAACACTGAGACTGTCAAAAGTGAGCGCAAGTAGCTTTGAGCATTAGGAGAGTGAAAATCCCTCATGCAAAAAGTAGATGCACAATTCCTTTTACATGCATGATCCTCCCTCCTTTGCTCACACATCTTATTCTGATCTCATTTGAATCGGTGCCTGTGCGCTCTCAAAGAGTGTCTTGCACACGGCATTGCTCAAAATGTGTTTTGTCATCAATAGAATTCCACATAACTCCAGCTTGTCATCTCGCTCATGGAAAGAAAGTGAATAAGTGTATTTCCCAAAATGTTGAACTACACCTGTAAAAGGTTATTCAGTGATTTAAAGTTATTTAGGTCCTCAGGTGAACAATATGGTTCCCTTCAACTGTGCTCAGTGCTTTGCGACTGACCTTTGTGGAAGCTGCTCCAGTTTCACTGCTGTGACAGGGTGCAAACATCCACCGTAAAACTGTCAACCAGGATCATCCAGGTCCAGCCGTGATGCACTGAAGCTTGAAACTATTAAAAGAACTGATTACAATGAACAATATTTTAAAATATGCCCAGTGAAATTAATAGATTTTTTAAAATCTCCATCAAACCTCTTTTTTCATTGTTTGAGTTTCCTGTAATAGTAAGGCATTCATTCATGATTTCTCATGGGTTGAATAGTCTTCAGACAATGCTTTTTGAAGGTCCCATCTTAAATGCAGCCTCTGGATTCTCTCTGTGTGGGTTTATACCATCGTCTCTCAGCTGTATTTCCTGGAACAGAACAAAATAATGTGCTCTGTAAAATCCACTCGGGGGACTTGTCAGGGGATTTTATCACTTTAATCCAGACCGCTAACAATCTGCTTCTGCCTGCCCTCATCTATCACAGTGTGTCTGAGCAAACAGCCTTTCTCTCTCTTTTCTTTAGTAGGAAATGGCAGAAGGGCTGGTTGGTCGCCCCAGTGTAGTTTATGTACATTCTATGTAAGATGCTGTTAAATGACACTTCTGCTTTAAAAAGACGATGTTTGAGTGGAGGAGCATTAAATGGACAGACTATGTAGATCCATAGCCCCTATTTTTTCTTTCTGTCTCTGTGTTTGCATACAGTGCATATTGTAGCTGTGGAGACTTGACCCCCAGTTTACACAGAGAGATCAATAGTTTTCTTCTCCTTCGTTGCTGTCATAGGGTTTTTTTTCCCAGTCTGTGTTATTTCCATGAAAATGCAGTGAAAGATCCTATAAGAAACTTGTTTTGTTTTTTTTAACAGCACTTGTTTCTGAATCCATTAACCTGTAAAAGCAGTCAAGGTTTCACAATGTGTGGTGGTTACTGCATTTAGGTTACTATTAATAGAAGTGAGGGTTAATCTGAAAAAAAAGTCATGAAGAATTAGGAAATGAGAGAGAGCACTGCAATAAATGGATTGATGTATCTCTTAAAATGAAAAGTAATGTGAATATTCTTTCTTATTCACGATCAACTAACCAACCCCCCCCCCCCCAAAAAAAAAGAGAGAAATAAACATTAATTAACAAAAAGCAAATAACATATTATAATTAAATTGCTACTAAGTCTAACATAAGAGTTAGAAATATGGCCTTAGTTTCTGTTGTTATTAACACACAAGCCCTGAAAATGGTATTTAGTGTCATTGACAGAGAACTGTGATACACGTAACGCTGTACTTACATTTCTAACCACAAACCACTAAAACTAGAAGGGCACTCGTAGAGCGCAGACAAATGCCCTATCTCGCCATGTTAACAAACATGCAGACGAGTGTAGGCAGTTTTTAAATGTCCTGAGTTGTGTTTGCAAAGATTCCTGGCTGGCTGGGACCCCAACAAGTTCATCCAATCACAGTCTTAATGTGCCCTGAGGGCCCTGCTCTTGAAGCTTAAAATCGAAGGCAATGCAAATGAATTTATAGATTTTTAATTTTTTTAATTTTTTATATATATATATATATATATATATATATATACATAATTTTAGCGTTATTAACGTGCATCTGTACGCTCAGGCTACACCTCCCTCCATCTTTCTCTACATTTTAATATTCAGCCACAATACCCCTGGTAACACCTGGGTAAACAGCTTCAAGGGAAATTAAATAGGATTAGTGAATATGCACAAAGCACTCATCCCTTCATCCCCTCACTCCCTGCCTCTGGAATGAACAGCACGAAGCATATGAATGTTTTCCCTGTAAAGTCTGTAGCATTTGGGGGGAAATTACTTTTAGTCTTAACAAAACACAATTTATATAATTTATATAAAATTCTTGTATTTTCAGAAAGATATCAGATGAGTCATGTCCTTGGTTAACCCATGCTGTGACATACTGCATTTTCTATTCATTAGGAAAATTTGATTTCAGGTAGTTATTTTCCCCCAAAATGCTTATGGTAGCATTTTGGAGCTCTCAGCTCATCCTAACAGGTGTGTTGTTGCCGCCCCCTGTTGTCCGTCTCTCACTTTGTGTCCTTGTTTCAGATCAGTCCAGACGACTTCAAAGACAGCTCCTTCATACAGCGCACGGAGGAGGCTGACATAGACGTAAGTCAAACCCAGCTTTCAGTGAAATAGATCATATGTTTCAATATGTTTAGTTCATGTCCATGTGTTTGTGTGTGTCAGACAAAACTGAGCAGACTGTGTGAGCAGGACAAGGCGGTGAGGATGCAGGAGGAGAAACTACAGCAGCTACACAGAGAAAAGGTACAGATCCCAGTGTTTGTATTCAGTCCTGTGTCTTTGTGTAGACTCGCATGTGCAATGAGTGTTTGTGTGTGTGTTGCGTGACAGCACACTCTTGAGACGGCCCTGCTGTCTGCCAGTCAGGAGCTGAGTGAACAGAGCGGCTCCAACGCTGCAGCCTCACAGAGCCTGGTCCAGCAGAGAGACGTGCTGCAGAATGGCCTACTCAGCACCTGCAGAGAGCTGTCCAGAGTCAACACTGTGAGCACACCCCAACACACACTTAAACACAAAAATCACTGCATGACGGGTGGAGGAGGTTTATTAAAGGAAAACTACCACCCTTTCATACTGGCTTTTTAGTCCATTTCTTGGAGCATTTGGTCTAAAATCTATGAATATGAATGTTTTTTTGTTTTTTTTAATATAAGTGCAGACTAAGAAACAGCTGGGCCTGTATTTATCAAGCTTCTCAGAGAAGGAAATCAGTCCTATCTGGTCCTAGTTTTAGGTCTATGAGTAACAGTATGTTATCAACTGTCCTAATTTAGAGATTGACTAGCTATCAGCCAGATCAGCGCTTACAAAAAGTTATTATAAAAGTTCTGAATGTCCAGCAAAACCAGCGATCAGTGCTATTGTGCAAGGCCCTGCAGTGCAGAACCTATTAAGGCAACAAAACTACTTAGTTGGCTTTAGGACAAGATCGGGTTTTGGGTTATAATACGTAAGTTTGAACTACTTGGTTAAGTTAAGGCAACAAAACTACTTTAAAATGTTTAGGACATGATCGTGTTTTGGGTTGTAATAAGTATGTTTGATACACAACTTACGTACGTTAGCTAAATACGGCTGTTACATAACATAAAATGTTGGTTACACGGGACACGAACTACAGTCTCCAGTTTTGCAACAATGATGATTTGGGTCTGTCCCAATTTCCTAGATTAGACTCCACGATATCAGTGTGATAATGGCTAATGTGTTGATATGTTTTGCACCTTCAAACCAACAAAAGCATATTTGTATTTATATAGTACATTACATTTTAAAGAAGCTAGAGTGTGCAGAACACTTAACCCTAACCCTCTGAAAAACCAGAGCTAAGGAAAGTACATGAAGCCTTTTAATCTTGTTGAATTTCAACATATCTCTTGCCACAGTGTTTTAGCACCAATAAAAAAGGCTTCCCGTTTGATTTTGGTGAGCTGTCGGCGGTTGTGGGATATCCAATTGTTGTGATGTATTCAACCAGTGATTCACAAGGGACCAGGTCTTCATTTTTGCTTCATATCAAGATATAAGTGGGATAGATGGAAAGTAAGGAGCCAGGTTAAAAGAAATGTCTTCCACACACAAGTCAAGGTCATGCACACACACTAACACACACACAATGAGTCCAGTGACCCTCCTGTTGGCTGGTGTCCTGGTTTCAGGAGTTGGAGCGTTCCTGGAGGGAGTATGACAGGTTGGGGGCAGATGTCACTCTGGCTAAGTCCAACCTGCTGGAGCAGCTGGAGGCCCTGGGCAGCCCACAGGTAGCACACACACACACATATTCACACACTCACACACTCCTTCTATGTTGATCAAGCTTTTAATTGTGTGTGTGTGTGTGTGTGTGTGTGTGTGTGTGTGTGTGGTGTGTGTGTGTGCGGTGTGTGTGTGTGTGTGTGTGTGTGTGTGTGTGTGTGTGTGTGT
>CALSCE010010897.1:367156-384728 GCA_943593645.1 Bovichtus variegatus | reverse complement strand
CCACCACGGTAAGGTGATGGTTCTCGGAGGGGAACCATCACCTTATTTTCAATGATATACAATCCTGTATTGTATAATGACAATACAATCTAAATCAGAAATCTTAAGAAATTTCAATAGATCTAAAACGAGTTCAAATGGACTGACAGACTGACAGGTAACAAAGGAAAGACCAATATAAAGTGTGCTGAGTGGAGGTCAGTTTAGTACTGCTCAGGCTGACAACTGATTATTTCTTTCCTATCCTTGGGTTCTGGTCCATGGCCAGATGCGTTGATCTTTTGCTCTGGCCCAGCCATGTATGTTTGGCTTTAAAGATCTGCTGGTCTGGGGTTTCCGAACTCGCTCTTGACCAAAAAAAGGGAGGGTCAGAAAGACTTGGAGAGTAATGTTGGGCCTTCTACTTGTTTGGGGTTGTGGAGTTAAGTCTCCTCCTTGGATACATGTTTTTTTAAACATATTTTCTGTTGATAGTGTTGAATGTTGGAGTTTTGGTCCTAAGCTGTGGTTGTGTGGGATTTGTTTTTCCAAGTATTGTAGTCATCTCAGGAATGTATTTTTCTTAAGATCTTTGATTTCATTCTCATTGTTTGTTTCATGTTAGTGTCCTCCATTTGTTTGAGCTTGAGCCATATATTCATTCTTCAGTGCCTCATTTTTGAGTATGCCTTGTCCCTCATTACCTCTGCTGCTGACTCCTCACTCATCTTAAAGGGCACATATCATGAAAAACTCACTTTTTCAGTGCTTGTGCACATATCTAGAGTGCCTACCAAGTGGAGCACAGAGACGGCACTGGTGTAAGTTACCAATGACCTTCTATTGGCATCAGACAAAGGACTTGTCTCTGTTCTTGTCTTGTTAGACCTCAGTGCTGCTTTTGACACTGTTGACCAGGACATTCTGCTGCAGAGACTGGAACATTTCATTGGCATAGCAGGAACCGCACTGAGCTGGTTTAAGTCCTATTTATCTGAGCGATCTCAATTTGTACGTGTTAACGATGAATCCTCCATGCAAACCAAAGTCAGTCATGGAGTCCTGTACTTGGACCTCTTCTATTCACCTTATGTATGCTTCCTTTAGGCAACATTATAAGAAACCACTCCATAAACTTTCATTGTTATGCGGATGATACACAATTATATCTATCAATCAAACCAGATGAAACCAATCAATTATCTAAACTTCAAGCATGTCTTAAAGACATAAAAAATTGGATGTCCTGCAACTTTTTGATGTTGAACACAAAAAACAGAAGTTATTGTACTTGGCCCCAAACGCCTCCGAAACGTATTGTCTAATGACATAGTAACTCTGGATGGCATTAACTTGGCCTCCAGCACCACCATAAGGAATCTCGGCATTATCTTTGATCAGGATATGTCTTTTAACTCCCACATAAAGCTAATTTCAAGGTCTGCCTTTTTTCATCTGCGTAACATTGCAAAAATAAGGCACATCCTGTCTCAAAAAGATGCAGAAAAACTAGTCCATGCATTTGTTACTTCAAGGCTGGATTACTGCAACTCCTTATTATCTGGTTGTCCCAAAAAATCCCTTAAAACTCTTCAGTTGATTCAAAATGCTGCGGCACGAGTATTGACAAGAACTAGGAAACAAGATCATATTACTCCTGCATTAGCTGCTTTGCACTGGCTCCCGATAAAATACAGAATAGAATTCAAAATCCCTCTCCTGACCTACAAAGCGATTAATGGTCAGGCTCCAGTTTATCTTAAAGATCTCATAGTACCTTATAAACCAACTAGAGCATTGCGCTCTCGGAGTGCAGGGTTACTTGTGGTTCCTAGAGTCTCTAAAAGTACAATGGGAGCCAGAGCCTTCAGCTATTAAGCTCCTCTATTGTGGAACCAGCTCCTAGTCTGTGTTCGGGAGGCAGACACCCCTTTATTGACATCCCCCTGGATCCATCTTTTTTGTATACGATCGTATCAAGTTTTCTGTCACATAGATTGTCTATGCTGTATTTTTAACTATGTTGTTTGTTCTGTAGACACGTCACCTATTGCACGTCTGTCCGTCCTGGGAGAGGGATCCTCCTCAGTCTCTCCCTGAGGTTTCTTCCATATTTCCCCCACTAATTGTGGGGTATCTTTCAGGGAGTTTTTCCTTGTGCGATGCGAGGGTCTAAGGACAGAGGGTGTCGTATCCTGTACAGTCTGTAAAGCCCCCTGAGACAAATGTATAATTTGTGATATTGGGCTACATAAATAAACTTGATTTGATTTTGATTTGACTTGTCAGTTTTTTTGTTGGTTGCCTCGGTCAGAAAAGATGGAATTCAACCAAGGAGCTAACTCTGGGGCAGAGCAGTAAAGCCCATGCGGCAGTTAAAATGCCAAACCTTACAGCAGAAATAAACAGCCTGGAACAAAAAACTACTTTGGTCTCTATAACTAATTTCAATCTTCATGACATCTGTAGAGGTGGTGAATTTTTATATAACATCCATTTAAATTATATTAAGGCCTAAAGCTTAAAGGTTACCGTCGCTAACTGCTTGCTGACTGCTCTGCTACCTCAGGCAACAGATACGATCTCATTTTAATCTATGCAGCTGTGTGCTCCGGCTCTGTGGAGGCATCTCATGGTCGTTAGCGCGACCTAAAGCGTTTATTTATGTTTCAAATCTATTTTTCTGACAATATGCGCATAAACGCGAGGTTGATGCCCAATAAAACACTGCTACTTTACTACATTACAATATGTTTTGTATGTGTTGGTTTCGATTTGTGTCTGTTTGTCTGTCAGCAGGATGACAGAAAAACTACAGGTACGAGGCCAAGGAAGGAAGAACCCGTTCAATTTTTGTGCAGCATTCATGTGATGTCAGTATAATCCAAAAAATCAATTCTTAAGAATCTTATTTTAAGGCATTGCGGAGATATGAACCTGTCCACTTCAGATGCCTTATGTCAGAGCCCAGGGTATATACAGTCCCTTCCAAAACTATTGGAACAGTGAGGCCAATTCTTTAATTTTTGCTGTACACTGAAAACAATTCGGTTTGACATCAAACGATGAATATGAGACAAAAGATCAGTATTTCAGCTTCTATTTCCAGGTATTTGCATCTAGATCTGTTGAACAACTTAGAAGATAGCACCTTTTGTTTGAACCCACCCATTTTTCAAGTGAGAAAAAGTATAGGAACATGTGACTGACAGCTGTTTTTTGTTGCCCTTGTGTGTCCTGTTACATTCATTATTCAAACAATAAATAGCCTACTCTCAGTAGGTCTTGTATTGGACATGCTTAAAGAAAACTGGGAGGAGGGTCCAAGCACTAGCAAAACTTTTATTCAATACGTGCTGGACCTGAGAGAAAAACTCCATTCACTGGGACAGTTGTCACGGGAGAATTTGCTCCAGGCTCAGGAACGCCAGCAGAGCCTGTATAACAGACTGCGACAATTTACACTGGGAGATAAAGTGCTTGTATTACTACCAATTACTCGCCAAGTGGCAAGGGCCCTTCGTGGTCACACGGCGAGTGGGAGACGTCAATTACGAGGTGGTGCGGTCAGACGGGGGGAGCGGCACAAATTTACAACATCAATCTCCTGAAAGAGTGGAGGGAGGTGGCCTCTGCCTCTCTGGCTACTACGGTGAAAAACTGACACAGCAGCCTCTTGTGTCAGAGGGCAGAAGTTGCCTTGTTGCAAAGGCTTTTTGCTGATGTGTTCTCCCCTCTGCCCAGGCGCACCACTCGCGCACATCACCACATGCCCCCGGGCATGACGGTGGGCTCACAGCCCTATCGGCTGCCTGAACACAAAAGGAAAATTGTGCAGGCAGAGCTTGCAATCCATACGGATTGTACCAATTCGTGACATTTCCGTTCGGGTTGTTTGGAGCCCCAACCACCTTCCAGCGGCTCATGGACCGGGTGCTGCGACCTCACTCTGCATATGCGGCTGCCTACCTGGATGACGTCATTATCCACAGTGAGACGTGGGAGCAGCATATGCAGCAAGTGGGGGCAGTGCTCAAGTCCCTGAGGAGAGCGGGGCTCACGGCTAACCCGAAGAAGTGTCAAATCAAATCAAATCAAGTTTATTTATATAGCCCAATATCACAAATTATACATTTGTCTCAGTGGGCTTTACAGACTGTACACGATACGACACCCTCCGTCCTTAGACCCAAGGACAAGGAAAAACTCCCTAAAAGAAACCCCACAATTAGTGGGGGAAATATGGAAGAAACCTCAGGGAGAGCAACTGAGGAGGGATCCCTCTCCCAGGATGGACAGACGTGCAATAGGTGACGTGTGTACAGAACAAACAACATAGTTAAAAATACAGCATAGATAATCTATGCGACAGAAAACGTGATGCGATCGTATATAAAAAAGATGGATCCAGGGGGATGTCAATAAAGGCTTCCTGGTGTCAGGCAGGACCAGGGCAACAGGTGCAGCCACGATTTGCGATCCAGACGTAACCTTTAATATTGGCAACCTGCCAGATGAGAGACAGAAACTCCGGGGATGATGCCCCGGATGGTGAGTTAGTAACATGTATTTAAGGGACATGAATGCATATCAATAGAGAGGGAGAGGAGGAGATAAAGATAGGGAAAGGGAAAGGGAAAGGAGGAGAGGAGTGAGTCCCCCAATAGTCTAAGCCTAACTAGGGGCTAGTCCAAGGCAAACCTGAGCCAGCCCTAACTATAAGCTTTATCAAAGAGGAAAGTCTTTAGCCTGCTCTTAAATGTGGAGAGGGTGTCTGCCTCCTGAACACAAACTGGGAGCTGGTTCCACAGTAGAGGAGCTTGATAGCTGAAGGCTCTGGCTCCCATTGGACTTTTAGAGACTCTAGGAACCACAAGAAACCTTGCACTCTGGGAGCGCAATGCTCTAGTTGGTTTATAAGGTACTATGAGATCCTTAAGATAAACTGGAGCCTGACCATTAATCGCTTTGTAGGTCAGGAGAAGGATTTTGAATTCTATTCTGTATTTTACCGGGAGCCAGTGCAAAGCAGTTAATACAGGAGTTATATGATCTTGTTTCCTAGTTCTTGTCAATACTCGTGCAGCAGCATTTTGAATCAACTCAAGAGTCTTAAGGGATTTTTTGGGACATCTTGATAATAAGGAGTTGCATTAATCACTTGAAGTAACAAATACATGGACTAGTTTTTCTGCATCTTTTTGAGACAGGATGTGCCTTATTTTTGCCATGTTACGCAGATGAAAATAGGCAGACCTTGAAATTAGTTTTATGTGGGAGTTAAAAGACATATCCTGATCAAAGATAATGCCGAGATTCCTTACGGTAGAGCTGGAGACCAAGTTAATGCAATCCAGAGTTACTATGTCATTAGACAATGCGTTTCGGAGGCGTTTGGGGCCAAGTATAATAACTTCAGTTTTGTCAGTGTTGAACATCAAAAAGTTGCAGGACATCCAAGTTTGTCCTTTAGACATGCTTGAAGTTTAGATAATTGATTGGTTTCATCTGGCTTGATTGATAGATATAATTGTGTATCATCCGCATAACAATGATGGTTCCTTATAATATTGCCTAAAGGAAACATATATAAGGTGAATAGAATAGGTCCAAGTACAGAACCTTGCAGTACTCCATGACTGTTAACACGTACAAATTGAGATCGCTCAGATAAATAGGATTTAAACCAGCTCAGTGCGGTTCCTGCTATGCCAATGAAATGTTCCAGTCTCTCTGCAGCAGAATGTCCTGGTCAACAGTGTCAAAAGCAGCACTGAGGTCTAACAAGACAAGAACAGAGACAAGTCCTTTGTCTGATGCCAATAGAAGGTCATTGGTAACTTTCACCAGTGCCGTCTCTGTGCTATGATGAACTCTAAATCCAGATTGAAAAACCTCAAATAAACTATTGTTATGTAGAAACTCACTCAACTGTTTTGCGACTGCTTTCTCGAGGATTTTAGAGAGAAAGGGAAGGTTAGATATCGGTCTATAGTTGGCTAAAACCTCTGGATCAAGACTGGGCTTTTTAAGAAGAGGTTTTATTACAGCTACTTTAAAGGATTCTGGTACATAGCCAGATAATAGAGACAGGTCGATCATATTTCTAACTATATATGTAGGTTAAATATTTGTTCATACATCAGAAATATGTGGTCCACTCGAAGATTGCTTCTGTGCCAGATGTGGCAATTGAATTGGCCTGCTGTTATGCACTTGGTGATGAGTGTCATGTTGTGATGTCAACTAAGCCACTGTTTAAGCCACTGTGAGTGTTGTTGTTGTTATGTAATTATTATAGTTATTACTATTATTTCTTTTATTTTACTATTTCTTTTTAATCCTACACTGACTCAAAAGCGCACACACACACACACACACACACACACACACACACACACACACTCAATCCCCAACACAACTAGCTACCCCCCCACCCAATCCCTTATCCTCCTGTGTGTGGTGGCATGTGGCCGCCTTGTGCCTGGCCATTCGTTGCTGTCCCCCTGGTGGATGGTTGGTGCAGTGTAACAGATATTTCATGTAGGCCTAATGTTTAAATGCTGATAGGAAGTTGATGTTTTCATACCATGGCTCTGTACTGTATGTCTGTTTTATCATATAAATGGACTTATTGGCTATAGCATAGACTGTAAAGCTCAGTGACTTGTGGTGGTGCTGCGTTTAATCACGGCCTCTCCAAAAAGCACGTACTGTATATGTATATTGGCCAATGCTCTGTGTTCAATCACTCGTTCAATTATCAATGACTGATTATTTGATCAATTATGTACTAAATCAGATTAGGGTTGTTTAGTGTTTTTACAACTTCTGTCAACCAAATTCGCAAACTATGTAGGTGAAATCAATGTACTTGCCAACAAGAAGGACACAAATTTGCCAACTGGCACATCCGACAAGTTTTATATTATATATAAAACATCCTTATGTTTTATATATTATCTGATCACATCCTTCGTATGAAATTAACATAAAAACAGTTGCTTGACTGAAATATTGTTGATTTGCCATGAAACCAATTTGTTTAATGTTGTCTTTTAGCTGTGTTACAACCATAGCTCATGCTGTTACAATTGAGCCTCGCATGCATGTTATTGTATTTTTGGTTTAATTCCACAAAACTTGTTCTCTCTATTGAAAAACGTTAACTAGTTTATGAGAGCAGACACATATAGGCTGTTTGTCTGAAAATATTACATATGTAGGTTAAAAAAAAGAGTGGAAAGTGAAAAATGTAAACCTGCACCATTAAATTAGAGTCAGTCATATTTCACACTTGCCAAAGAGGCACACAAACAAATTAAACAAGACAAACAAACAGACATACATACATACACACAACAACAAAACAAGTCAAAAGTTTAGACATATTATTGGGTCACATTCTCGGCTTCCATTTTTTCTACAAATGTCAATAAAGGCTGCACAATTGCATAAAACCTTGCATGAACCTTTTGAATGAATGAATCAACCATTCAGAATTCCATTGAATTCTAGATAATCTAACTTTCAATGAAGTATTTAATTGTATCAGCATGCCATTGGCAGATACTGTAAATGATGAGTAAATCTTTTAAATAATTTTCTGCCAAATTGCATCTGTAATTTGTTCATCCAAGTCCTTTTCCCATTTGTTTTAAAGTAATTAAAGTTGTCAAATTATGTTGACTGAGATGGTTATATAGATATAGATATCTATCGATATAGATCAGTGTGAGGCTACAAAGTTCCACAATTGCAGATGTCTATAAATAGAAGTGTTTACAAGTTGCTCAAAAGATGCTGACATTTTTGAGACTGAAGAAATTATAACCTGGTTCCAAATTTTTAGCAGTGAAACATCTTCTCTGGTGGAGAATAAACATTTCTTCAGGTGAACCATAGTCCATCATGGTTGTCATGTTAAAAAAGGGAACATGGTTTGAGATTGAAACCACGGATGAAGTGATGTGGATGATGTTGGTGTGGTGTTGTTCATCCATGGTAACTTTTGTTTGCTTTTCGAGTCACAGGATACATCATTGAGTCATGAAAGTGTTCAAAGTGCAACCACAACTGGTTGAAAGTGACTGAACAGGACTGACTTGATTAACTGATTACCAAAATTATACATTTTCTGTTGATAACTAACCAATTGATTGACAAAAAGTGCTGTGGATGAAATTATAAAAGTTACATAACAGGTCAACAGATCCACCTCCATGACAACTGATCATCTGCTATTGAAGATCTATTGATAAAGGTTTGAAAAAAAACTTTTCTAAATAGGACTTCTATCTTAGTCAATCAATATCCAGTGGATATGTATGATATGTGGACTACTAGTCTGTAGCCTAATATACCTGAAATTTAATTTTAAGAGAGCACTTTTTCTCCATCTTAGCACAGGCAGTGCAGAAGCAGGCCTCAATTTCAATGCAACAAGTCGACCACTAAGATCCGCATGGTTCAGAGTATCCAAAGACTGAGTGAAGTGAGTTGTAGTTTAAGACACGAACGGCTGTGGTACAGTTATGAAGGCTAAAACAGGCAACAACAACAAAAAAACAGGGGTGTTGCCTGCAGGAATATGCACCTTGCTGAGATAAGAACGTGCCTTTTCAGCACTTTTTGAGTTGGATGATTTTTCTGTTTGTCCGAACACGTGTAGCTGAGAGGCCACAATGTCGAAGATCGTCTATGTATACGAACATTACACACTTGTTCAAAAAAGTTCCGTCTGCTCATCCGCGATGCTACTACCAACCTTTTTTTTCTTCTAAATAAATAAGTGTATCATATTTTTCTATTTATCAAATCAGACATTCCACTAAGATCGACACTAAGTATGAAAGGAAAACAAACATGTTGAAATAAAGTGCATTAATATTTTTATTATTTAATATTTAATGGCCGCTCCCTAGCCTTGCTAAAAATCAATATTACTTTAAAAAATGTATTAGCTCAATTTAAAGATGTCAATTTGAAAATATATATTTTTTTACACATACGCATTTATGTATAAATTACACTGCAACGTCAGAGTACAGGCTTGTTCTTTGGTCAGTGTCAAAAGGGCATAATATAATATTGTAGACTATATGAAAAAAGTAGAACGATTAATTTTGTAGGCACTGCTGTTCAGGGGTGCACTATATGCAACGCTATTAATGAAGTTACTGCTGAATGTATGTTTAAGTACCGAGTGAGAGCTCTTTCTAGATAGACAAGCTTTGGCCTTGCAGAGCGCCTACGTCATCTAACCCCCTGCTGTGCTTTACGCTTGAAGCGGAGAGTGTGAGTGGAGGAAGAAGGGCAGCCTGAGGGCAACTTTTCGAGTGGAACATCACAAAAATAGCTTTTCGTGCTGTTCGAAAATGGCTCAAATAATGAGCGAAGGCGCCGAACAAGATTCTCAGCCGAGGTCGGACCAAAACGGAACCGGGGAAACTGCAGAAACCGGCAATGAGGGACAGGCCGTGCCGGACCCCAAACAGGAACCGGGCGACAACAACGAGAACAGAGCAGGAATGGACGTGAACAGTGGTCGTGGTGCGGCGGTGGAGGACGGGGACAACCTGTCTCCTGTTTCCGACGCTGACAAAGAAACAGCGTTACAAACCAAAAAGCCAGTCAACGACGAAGGGGAACCCGACGGTAAACTCTCTGAATCGGGGAAAAGTCCCGCACAGGGGAGTTTGGCGAGTAGCACTGATTCCGCACAAGAGGGCTCCCGGGTGCTGAAACAAGAACAAAGAGAGGGGGAGAACGTGTCCTCCTCACCGCCTGTCGACCGCACAAAGACCACGGAGAAAGCCGAGCACGGCACCAAGAGACAGGCCAGCGTGGAGCTGACCTCGTCGAATGGAGAGCCTCTCAGTCGGATGGATTCAGAGGACAGGTCTGTTAAAGTAGTGTGCTGTATGAAGAGGCCTTACGCTGATTTCTAGAACAACCAAGAGGTGGTGTGAGATCATAACACGATGCTAAGTTCAATGTGTTTAAGTGTTCGCTAAGAACAGTTTGTTACGTGGTAAATTGTTTTTGCATCCGTCCGGCAAACTTATTTAGGTCGAGGATCGTTCGGTGAACGTTAGCTGAAGGGTTCTGGGACGTTTGTTGCGGGTTCAAGCGAACGTCCCCCCTTACGCTTAGTCGGGAAAGTTTCTTTAACGGATCTAAACAAAAAAAAAAAACCTTTCGGTGACGTTCCGCGATCCGCAAGACTGTAGGTTCTGGGGAAGTTATCGAAACCTAACAGGAAAGTTCTCGCATGGTTTCGATTTGATTCCTATCAACCGTAATGTTAATCTTTTTTTAAGGGCATATTTTATACCGCATATGGCAGCGTGCATCTGTCTATGGGCAACTCTTCATCAGCTCACAGCTATCCCATTCATCCCTCGTCTTCATGTGTGTTATGGATTTATTGACGTATTGGTGATAATAATGATACATGCATGGTCAATTTACGTTTAATCTAACTTAATGTCCCTCATTGATGACCACCAATAGGTTTTTGGTGTACAGGTGTAGCCTAAATTCAGGGTTGGTCACCAATTCCAGAATTAAACCTGGCATCAGTGTTTCAGATTCTCCAGCAATGCTGGGATTATGCTGTTAATATATACAGTAGATATCAGTTAAAGACACCTTTTTTTATTATAGATGGGTTTTTGACAGACTCACAAAAGTTGGAGAGTACTTCACAAGGAAATAAAGTTCCAACCCAATCTACTACATCAAATTGCTTCTTTTTTTCTTTTCATATGAAGTCCGATGCATACTTTTCCCATCCCTTTTGTGGCTCTTCCTCAAGAACTGAAGTAGTGCGGCTCACACATAAATAGTGACTTCACATTTGCCCACCCACAAACAACAATTAACCACAGTTCTTCACAAAAAATGTCAAATTTCCAAATGGCGATATTCTCATAAAAATGAAACCTGTGCCTATACCTTTTTTAAATTGGGAAAACTATTTAGTTTTGATCTTGCTTTTGCCTTATTCAAAAGTTATATGCAACAGCCAACACAACCTCTCTGTGTTTACCTATAGAATTAATGTATTTGATACACACAGGAAATCACAGAATCCATCAGCGTCCTGCTCGCACTCAATTCCACCTAGCAAAACCTGTAGAGAAGGGAAAAGAATATTAGATATATTGATCAAAAAGAATGAAACTAAGGGAATCAGGCTCTGACATCGTCACTGCAATTAATCAGTTTGTGATATATATTTTTTGCACCACGAGGGCAAAACACTATTACTTCAGTATTGTCTGTTTTAAACTGGGTATACATTGAATAAAGTAGATTTTATTTTATATTTGACAAAGCATGATAAAGTTGAGTGCACATATCAATACTGACAGGCATTTTGCAACTGGTGTAAAGCTATGTAGTTGGTTTTGGTTTGTGAGGGAAAAGGAGTCGCACACAAGTGAAGTGGTTAGGGTTAGTGATGCAGTAAAGCAGAGTGAAGTCCTTCCCTCAGAACAGCCTTGTCAGGTCTTTATCTGTGTACAACAGTCACTCTACAGCAGAAACTGCATGTTTTAATTGTATTAGACCATTTAAACGTGATATGGTTTTCATTCTCTACATTTAAGAAGTGTGCACATCGTAAACGGATTACAGTCAGGTCTACACAAGGGTATACTTAAATAGATTTTTTACAAAAGAGCACTTGTATATGATTGGTACACTCAGCTAAAAAGCTGAGTGTCAAAAGAGTTTATTGAGAATTGGATCTTGGGAGAAAACGTCAAATAGGTGCATAAAAGGTACAGTTTATCATGTAGAATATTTGTTGTGTAGAGAGAAATATTTTACATGCAGATCTGAGCTGCTAGGTGTCACTCATCTCTCTTGCATCTTAAATGCAACTGTCTTAATTTCTTTAGAAAATATTTTATACATATACGTTTTTGGAACATTAACCCCCACTGGCATTTTCTGTATAAAAAAAAACAACCTAACTGTTAAAAGATATTCTGATAAACTCTGATACTTATTCCTGCCGGCACTTATTGTCACCCGGACTCTTAATGAAGATATTAAGATTTCTGGTGCCAGCTCCTTGAGTTTGTAATATCCTTGACCGATTTAAGAACATGAAAGATCTACTAAAATGATAAAATGATAATCTTTCATGTTTTTAAATCGGGTTAATTTCGGCACAGATACCGATCCAATGGATTGAATCTGTGCATCTCGAGTAAATGCTTTAATCTGGGCATTCAAAATAATGGAATTTGTATGTGAAGTGCTGTGGGTATTGTTTGGAATGCCTTTCTGATCACCCCCCCCCCCCTTTTTTTTTTTTCCCTCGCATTTTTAACTTGTAAAACGTTTCTTGATTCAGTAGAAAGTGAACTTCCCCTTGTGGCTTCCGTGACAGATTTCAACTTTGTGAATCATTCAGAGTGGTTTTGATGCTGTGGGTTAAATCCTGAACCTTCGCTAGAAATCCTCTAAACAGGCTCAGTACACCAACAAAGTGGGAAATGACTAAACCTACTGTGCACACCTACACGGCTGCTTATTAGGTACAGTATGAGTAACAATACAGTTCTTCTACGGCTGCTTTGGCTCACTGCTCATAGTCCCGTTTGCATTTTGATGACTGGAAGTTTAACTAATAATTGTACCTAATGGATTCTCTAGCTCCCTGTTGATAGAATGTTTTGCAATGGTCCTCCATTTGTCCATCGGCAAACATTGAAAAAAAACATGAGTCTGTATTATCTGATTTGAAGCATCAGCACAATTGCTGTGAATGTTGAAGAAATTCTAAAATGTGCGATGTCTGGAGGGAAATTTTCCCATCAGGTCTGTCCCCTCCAGCTTCTGTAAATGCCGCAGTTTAACCAAAGCATGATATGTTAAGACTAATTTAGACAGGTTACGGACAGAGGGGGTCATATCCTGTACAGTCTGTAAAGCCCACTGAGACTAATGTGTAATTTGTGATATTGGGCTATATAAATAAACTTGATTTGATTTGTGGCTGAAAGCTAGGCTGCCATCCATTAAAAGCTTTTACCAGTGAAAAATACAGAGGGAGTTTGCACTGCGACTATGAAAAGTACACAGACTAAAAACACAGTTACTACTGCCACAGCAGCAGGATTACCACAAGTTGAGGAGAAGCCAAGTGGGCATCAAAGCAGGCAGCAGATGTACCACCTTTTTGATATTTTCTTGACTTATGCAGATTTTTGTTGTTTTTGTTTTGAGTATTAGGTATTCCCTTTTTTTTTTTTTTTTTTTGAGAAGTTTTTTTTCCAAGTGTAAAAGGGGACTGCTGATTATTTTTCTCGGTTAATCGTTTGGTCTATAAAATCTACGAGCAAAGTAAAAAGTACAGGAAAAAGTCTGACTGGTTAGATTTCGTAGTTTTGAAAACTTGTTTTTGTTAAACACACACACACACACTAGTTCCCAGTCAACATTGACTCAGCATGAAGAGTCATGCTTATAAATCAGACAAAAATCATAAATCTGCAGTGTGGGTTAATCTAGTATATTCAAATTCCCATCTTGTATTGCTTTCCCCCCCTCAGCTTTACAGAGAATATGGAATGTATCTCCAATGCAGCAGCATATCTCAACTATTTCATAATCATTTAACCAAGTAGGAATGGAAGTCCTCCTCGTCAGTTCTGTGAATGTGAAGGGCTATAAACCTTAATATTCAGACTAAACATGCAGTATTCCTTCAACGCATTCAGCATACTATTGACCCACAACATGACCGTATGCTCCGAGAGAAGTGCACGGAGGAGGGATTCACACCACCTGTTGTCTGTTTTTCCCTCGGCTGACCTGCCAGAGGTGCATTCAAGAACAGACGGGATTAATCGTATAGTTACTTCATGAACCACCGTTGTTTACGAAAGGTTCGATTTTAGGCAGTTAATAGTTTCAATTTTCAAAGTTTTTATCCACTGGTGGCTTCCGAAATGTACTGTCCACTTTGGCTATTTAATCAGACAGCCAAATGTAATTTGGACTTTAATAGGGTCCTTTTGAACAGGGTTTTGTTAACTGTGAAAGTGGCTCAGAGAAACTCAGCAGTCACCATAGAGAAAAATCTGCTGCCTGCTTTAATGCCCACTTGGCTTCTCCTTAACTTGTGGTGATCCTACTGTTGTGGCAGCTGTAAGACTTCACTGTAACTTTTGTTCCCACACAGAGCACAGTGGCAACTGTAAGCTGGTGTGTGTGTGTGAGATGAGCAGTAGATGTATGAGTGTTTCACAGGTGTTGGTCCTCTTGTAGGACGTGTGAGCACGGCCTCCACAGAGAGCCAGGATGGACAGTGATCAGAGCAGATGGTCAGCTGGCTCGGCCCACTCGCACACCAACTGCAGCACTATGGAAGCTGTGAAACCTGCTCACATCACACAGTCTGAGCCACAATAGACTTTTAGAGAATGTGTATTTTATTTATTATTGCTGACAAGTTTTTAGGTTAAAGTTGTTGAAGTTTCCCATTTTATCAGATATTTCCTGTTCTAGCAGCCAGGGGGTTCAGTTGACTTCAGTACTTTTTGAATATCAGCTTGAAAGAGGACAATTCTGCATTAATGACGGGATGCAATTTGTAGTTATTGAGCTAAAACATGCAAAGCTACCTGTACTGTGCTTTAAACACTTGAGTGGAGATAAAAGCTGAAACAGCTGTACCTCCATTGTTACTCTAGGTTTCAAAAGCGTAGAATTCCAGAGCAGTCATGTGTGTCTTACGTGATCAGGTCACATCATCCATGAATTATATTCCCCAGAGTAACTTTTTGTTTAGTCGCATCCAGACAAACTCTTTCGCCTCGTCTCATACTGAGCAGGACGCTGCTGCTATCACCTTGTTTACTTTGTTTCACTCACTGACAGTGTGTAGGGCAGGGGTGTCAAATTCAAACTTACTGAGGGCCATTCTGACGGTTGTGAATAAAACCAGGGGCCATGACATTCATTACAGTGATTCTTGTTATGGTTACAACTCATATACATGACTCAGAGATAACGTCAATGCAGCCAAACTGGCGTGTTTATTCACAATCAAACCAAACACATGACTGGCGAGAACCTGCCAGGAGAGGGCACATGGATGACAGGACCATAACAAATATGTTTAGAACTAGGCTAGCAGGTGGATTAAATAAAATAAAAATAGTGTGTTCCCCCTTCATATTTGTGGATAATTCTTTATATCAGCAAAATAAGATGAAAGTGCTGTCAATAGCATGAAGTGCAAAACCAATGCTGTTTTTAAAGATAATAATAAGAAAAGAAAAAAAGAGAAGTGCACAATTAAACAAACTACATTAGCAGTCTAGCCTACAGTAGGTTCAGTTTATAACAAAATAGTTCACAATTAAACAAAACCATTAGGACTACTACTGTATCTTTCAACACAACAAATGTTTTCTGTGATAACACAAAATAGTCAGTGCAACAAGGCCTATCTGAAATGCATTGTAGTTTAACTTTTACCAGACACTCTGCACCTTTTCTTACAGATGATCTCATCTATTCTAGGCTTAATGTCCTTTGCTGTGGCCACTTTCAATACCGACGTCAAATGCTGGTCAGTGATCCGGGATCTGTGGGATGTCTTATTCAAGTTCATTATAGAGAACATCTGTTCGCATGAGTAAGTGCTCCCGAACATGGACATGATGCGTGCAGCATGAAGACACAGCTCTGGCACAGATTCAGGGAGGAGAGGTGCAAACTCAGCAGCCCCGACTGACTGGTACTGGGTCTTCAGAGCGCTGTTACATTGCAGTTCAATGAGTTCCAATTGCAGGTGCTCAGGGGCAGTGTCGACATCAATTGCAAAAGGATTTGCGAACAGGTCAATGTTGAATTTCTGTGATTCAAAATCAGCAAACCTCCTGCTGAATTCCTCTTTGAGTGTGTTCAGTTTGTCAGCATACATTTGGGTCGGGAGTGGAATGGTGACGGTGGCGCTTATTGTTTGACAGGTAGAGAAAGTGGGTCAAATTACCTCTACGCATCTGCCCCTCCCACAGACGCAGTTTCAGTTCAAATGCCTTCACGGAGTCCCGCATCTCTGTGATCAGCTGCTTTCTTCCCTGGAGTGCTCAGTAATGTCACACATAAACGCCAAGTCGCCCAGCCACTTTTCATCCTCAAGCTCGGGGACGGGCCTCTGTTTGCTTTCCATGAAACGAGCGATCTCAGTGCGGGTGTCGTAAAACCTCCTCAGCACTTTCCCCCGACTCAACCAGCGCACCTCTGTGTGATAGGGCAGATCCTCTTGCACGGAGTTCTCCTCCTCTAAAAGAGCCCTAAACTGCAGATGATTCAAGCCCCGTGCACGAATAAAGTTCACAGTTTTAGTCACAACAGTCATGACATGTTCCATGCCCAACACCTTACCGCAGAGGGCTTCTTGGTGGATGATGCAGTGGTAAACTACCAAGTTTTCTCCTGTGTCCCCCATCGCCTTTCGGGTCAAACCGACCAAACCCCGAACTTCCCCGCACATCGCCGGTGCACCATCCGTTGTCAGTCCAACAAGTTTACTCCAGGGTAGCTCCATCTTGTTCACGCTCTGCTCCACTTGGGTGAAAATATCCTTTCCCGTTGTTGTCCCGTGAATCGGTTTCACGTCTAAAAGTTCCTCAGTGACGGACAGCTGACTGTCAACCCCACGGATGAATATGGACAGCTGGGCTGTGTCCGTCCTGTCTGTACTCTCATCTACAGCTAGTGAATATGAAATAAAGTCCTTGGCTTTTGTTTTTAGCTGGCTCTCTACATCGGAGGCCAGTTCATCAACACGACTAGCCACAGTATTACGGGACAGGCTGATGTTTGAAAATGCCTGCTTCTTGTCAGGGCATACAACGCTGCACACTTTTTCAAGGCAGTCTTTAATAAACTCGCCCTCGCTAAACGGCTTGCTAGCCTTTGCGATTTCCTCTGCAATAATAAAACTTGCCTTGGTAGCAGCCTCACTTTCACTACTGATGCGGGTGAACATGCTTTGCTGATGTTGAAGGTTGCGTTTCAAGTCTTTGGCTTTCTGCAGCCGCTGCTCCATGGACATGTTAGCATATTGCTCGCCATGTTTCGTTTCGAAGTGTCTGCGGATGTTATACTCTTTGAACACTGCCAGCGACTCTTGACATACGAGACACACTGGCTTTTGTTTTAATTCACAAAACAGGTATTCAGCTTCCCACCTCTCCTGAAAATGTCGATAATCTTTGTCTACTTTTTGTTTTTTCGCCATCGTTTGTTTATGCTAGCTTTCAATCTCCTTTGCAAAGCGTACCTTCAGAGAAGGTTACTCGGCCGTTACTGACGTAGTGAGACGTGCGACAGCGCCCTCTTGTGTTTCAGCGTTGCATTGTCACAGACACAAGCTCGCGGGCCACATTAAATTGATGACCAGGATTGACAGGAGGGCCAGATTCAATATTGCGGAGGGCCATGTTTGGCCCGCGGGCCTTGTTATTGACACATGTGGTGTAGGGATTGTGTTGAGCAGAAGGTTTGTAGTGGAGATGGCTTTGCTACATGTGTGTTACTTAAAAGGAGACCTTTTTTT